>NW_004624929.1:806826-826425 GCF_000247695.1 Heterocephalus glaber
AAGGGAAGGGGAAAAAAAAATAAGAACCAAGATACTCATGTAAAGGTACAAGATCCCAATGATGAATGTAACTGTATTTTATACCTAAAATATACCAATAAAGTTAATGGGGAAAAATAAAGAAATAAAAGTTATTTATATGCCATCATTACAATATTACAGTATTTTGTCTATATATTTACCCTCCCCAGAGAGCTTTGCATTTTCACATGCTTTTATTTTGCTGTACAAGTTATTTAAGAGGAAAGAATTTATATTTTTTGTTCATTTTTTGCAGTACTCAACATCCTAGTACTTCAGTAACCTCACAGGTTTTTGTTGTTGTCATCTTTACACACATAATCTTTTCCTTCAAGATGAATCATTTCCAGCTGGGGATTTAGCTCAGTGGTTCCGCCACCTGCCTCACAAGCACAAGGACCCAAGTTCAATCCCTAGTACCAAAACAAACAAACAAACGAAAAAAGATGAATCATTTCCAGGGTGCTTCCAGTCTCTGGCTGGATTTTTTTTTTCTAGCACTTCAGGACATAAAGACCTAGTCTTTGAATTTAGCAAAGACAAATTTCAGCCTTCATGTATTATAAAAGCCCTAATGGAAAAGGGTCTCAAATAAATTGTTTTATTCTCAGCACATGGCTGTTTTTGATCACACACCCAGTACTCCCTTGAAATCTGAGAACTCTGAACATCCATGTATAGAGAGCACTTGTCCAGGCTGCCTAGCGTGGTCCCCTCCCTATGGCATGTCATATTTCAGAAAGCAGAGGTCCTGCAACATGGAGGTTCTGTCATTACTTCCTAGAAAGATCCCAGACTGGATAGTCCTTTGTCTAATGCACCTTGTACAACTCAAATGGGAAAACCCCTTTCTCGATGCTGAAAACAATTTCATCATGCAGACAGTGAGATAAAGTTTGAGTGTTTTTTGTTTTTGTTTTTGAGACAGAGCTTCACTTGTGCAGTTCAGGCTGGCCTTGAACTCAATATGTAGCCCAGACTGGCCTCAAACTCGTAGCAATCCTCTTGCCTCAGCCTCCAGGCATGCACCAGAGTGGGGTTTTTTTGTTGTTGTTGTTGTTTTTTGGCTTGTTTGTTTGAGACCACAAAGTTATAAATTAATGTAAAGGTTTGAAGGTGAAAATATATTGCAATGGTTTTCTAAAGGAGTTGTCATGTCCTCTTGAGGTATCTCTGCGGTGTTCTGACTGCTACCTTGAGGATCTCTTCCCTGGCTGCCACTGAAGCTCCAGGTGAAGTTTTAGGTACTTTTTACTGCAAATTAAATGCTTTTCATACCCTCTGCATTTGTCATTTGGTTTATTGTTGAAATTATGGAGCAGTTTTCACTAATAATTACCAAGACTGCTGAACCTAGAATTCAGCATTTTTACAACATACCACTGAGATTGTATAGTTCACTAGAGAAGATAATTGTGTGCCCTGTATTGCAGAGTTGCTTTATCTAGATAAATGCAAGTGCAATAAATAAATAAATATGAACTAGAATACAAACAACTTCTCTTCCCTCCTCCTCCCCCCCCTCCTCTTTCTCCTCCTTTTCTTCTTCACCTCCCCCTTCCCCACCTTCCCTCCCTCTTCCCCTCCTCTAGCCTCCCCTGACCCCTTCTTCCTATCTCTTCCCACCCCACCTTCTCCTTTTCAGAAGGATCTTGTTATGTTGCCCAACTTGTCTTGAACTCCCAGGCTCAAACGATCGCTTGCCTCAGTCTCCACAGTGCTGACACCAGAGGAGAATGGAAACTGAACGCAGCAAACGCTACATGAATTAGGATACAGGCCACAAGAATTGGAGCTTGCTTTCCTGCCTCACCTTCTCACCATAGTTTATTCCCTTCTCTTTATCCAACCCCTGATCTCTCCCACACAAAAGAGGACTTCAGGTACTCTCCTTATTGCCCTCAAGAATGTGAGCTCTTTATTCTTTGACCTTATCACACTTTGTACTCCTCTCTGGTTATCTATGTTCATCTGATCCTTAGCCCTCATTGCTAGGTTGGAAGTTTTAAATTTACTACTAAACTACCCGTGTTTTGGGGTGTGTCTGAATGTTGATCTGCTACACGTTTTTAAACATGTTCCTGGTTAAAATTATATCACTGTCTTCTTTCCTATAAATCTGCACCGCATTTGGGTAGGTCTCCTTGAAGCTATTTCCCTATAAACTTCAAGGGGATAATGATTAGTTTCTATGATGGAAGAATATGTCTTGTTTAAAGTCTAATGAAGGCACATGCCACAACATAGTTTGTACTTAAGAAAAAGCCCTTGAAACCGAGGCTTGTAATTTGGGGTGTTATGAAATATGGAGAGGAAAAGGGAGTGCCAGTGTGATCCTGCTGCAGGATCAAGTCAAGCCTTTGATTTGTCCTCTTATTTTTAGCAGTAACTCATATTTTTTTAAAACTTCTTGTTATGTAAATGAAAACCGAAACAAAGCAAAGCTATGAAAGCACTTTGTAAACTTCACTGTGCTCTGAAATATATCTTCAAGAGTTGGCCACAATGGGACATAAATATTAACAGCTGAAATTTGTATCATGTCTCCTCTGATAGGGCAGATTTTTTCACCCCCATTGACAGGAAACTACAGTCATTGAGATCATCCAGCTACTCAAAGGTAGAGTTCCATTTCCAACTCAGGCCTCTGACTCCAACTGCTGGGCTGTGTCTGCGTCCCACCCTCTCTCTGCAGGAGAATCTGGGTCTTCATAGAAATTGGGAGAACCACAAGGTCAGAGGTTGCTTGAGTCACGGTCTTTCAATACAACCTGAGCTAAATTCCTGCAGGAGGCTGCTGGGCTTCTCTGCCTCTGCCTCCCAGCAACTACACACATACACACACACATGCACACACACAGACATTCGGTCTCAGAGAATAGACAGGGGGGTGTGAAGTCCCTGCTTGTCCCACAGAGCCAGCCAGGATTCCATGTTGTGGGAGTGAGAACCAGAATCTCCTTGCTGTCATGACAAGAAGAGGCAGTGTCACATAGTCGCCTCAGCAGTTCCCATGATGCTGGGGGTGGGATAGAGTCTCTAGGGCTTGCTGGCCATGGCTTCTCTTTCCTTTGAAAAAACTCACTATCAGCCCAGGTGTTCTACAGCTGCTAATTTGTCCATGTCTGTTAGGAGAAGTTATTCATTGAGCACCTGCTATGTTCAATACAATAATAATAATTACAATTTCCTGAGCACTTATGGTATATATGAGTGGACTGTAGGAAATATCACAATAACTCTGGGCATTGTGGTTGCCTTACAGGTGAGCAAAGACAGATTGCTTAGGGACCTTGCTCAGGTGTATACAAGTGGTAAGTGGAAAACACACATCTCTTTCTAAAACCATTGACTGCAGACAAGGACTTTGGTGTTGAAAGGATACAGACATGTTGTATACAGCTAACCCTAAAACCTGGTGTTTTGGGTTCCCTGTGTTGCAGTCCTAAGCCTCAGTACCTCAGAATATGACGTTGTTTGGAAACAGGGTGATAGTCGATGTAATTAGGGTAGAATGAGATCACATTGGAGTAGGGAGGGCCCTTAATACAATAGAGCTCGTGTCCTTATAAGAAGAGACAAAGAGGGGAAATGACAGTGTGACAACAGAGGTAGGGAGTAGAGAGAAGCTGCCATGGGCCAAGGAATACCTGGGGCCACCAGAAGCTTGAGGAGGCAAAGGATTCTTCCCTGAGGTTTTGGAAAAAGTGGAATGTACTGATGCCTTGATTTTAGACTTCTGGCCTCTAGACATGAGAGAACAAATTCTTATCGTGCCCCTCTCAGCTCGTAGTACTGTTACAACAGCTTTAGCAAACTGGTAGACCAGGCAAGAGGGGGAGTTGTATTTTTATTGTTTGTTTGTTGCAGTACTGAGGATTGAGTCCAGGGCCTTCAATAGAGCCGTGGGCTCTGCAAGGGAGCCCTTTTTTAATTTTTTACTTTGAGACAGGCTCTCTCCAAATCACTTAGTTAACTGAGCTGGGCTTGAACTTGTGATCCTCCTGCCTCAGCTTCCCAGAGTGCTGGGATTACAAGGTATGGAACATGTTAAGAGAGGTACACAGCCAGTATTACAGGAGCTAGGAGAGGGGAGGGCTGGTTCATGTATGCTGGGAAGACCTGGCAAAGATAAAAGAAGTTTTGTACTCTTAGCACTTGGTCTTAGGTAAATGGGGTTCTGAAAGTGAAGAGGCCAGGGCCTAGGGTCTACAGAGTACCTGGCAAAAGTTCACACAAAAGTGAAGCAGCAGGTAAGTCCACCAAACCCTGGGAAAGATAGGCAGCTTGTGTCACTGAGGCAGAGGTACAAGGAACAGAGGGGCTTGGCTGGGCCATGGAAGTCATGAGTTCTTCATATTGGACTCTGGATGGGATTCAGGAGCCAATGGGGCAGTGGTCAGGCCATCTGCTCCTCAGCATTGCTTGGTACCCACTTGTCAGCTCTCGAGAGCCACCCACATTGTCTCCTCTGGGCCCAGGACCTTCCTTCTTGAACCAGCTACCTTCTGCCAGACATGACCCAGGTTGACCATGTTTACTCCTTTACACCTCCATGTCTCTGTGCTGCTGGCTGCAGCAGCCTGGTCCAGGGGAGGGACCATCCACACACTGTATCAGAACTCTCCCCTTGGAACTTCCCTGAGTCTGCCCGGCTCCCTGGCCCACACCCCCAACACAAAGGATACCCCTTTGCTGAGCTCAGTCATCACCATCTGTTGCTATGACCTTTGCACACTGCCTAGGCCTCCCCTCTTATCTTCTTTGCAGAGCGAACAGTCCTGAGCTATGTCACTGACTATCGGGAAACCCCGGCAGCTAAGTCAGTACTCAATAAGTCATGTAGAAGCGCAGCCCAACACAGTGACGTACTTAATGAACACCTGTTGGTAGATGAATGGATAAAGGGATGCTGTGTGGAGGTTAATATAATTGTCCAGGGCAGAGGAATTCAGCATCTCAACATAACCTGACCCCATTTCAGATGCAGACAGTGGTGAGGTGGGGCCTGGGGCAGGGGTGGTTCTGTGATGTTGGCAAGAGGATGAGGGCTTTGCCATTCAACAGTGTAGGTTCAGCCCTGGCTTCCCAGCATCTGGCCATCTGCCTTGGGTAAATTGTTAACCCATGAGCCTCCAGTTCCTCACCCATGGCAAGGAGGTGTTAATAACCACCTCTCAGAGTAACCTAGAAAGTAAATGTGAAACAGTTAATTTTTAAGCTCCTGGTGATCTGTAACCAGGGAATGAGTGAACAAGTGGTAGGACCCTCATCCCAGATTCCAATTCCTGGAAGAATGAATGAGAAAAGCAAAGATCACTCAGGTGCTCAAAGACCCAGGTCACCTGGGGAGAGGAGTTACCTGGAAGGCACCGATCAGGGGGAAAAAAATAAAGCTCTGATAACAAGGACCATCCTATGTCTTCCATAGAACTGACACTTAATAAATAAGAATGAAGACAGCATGGTTGAGAAAACAATGATCAGTGGCGTCCATGACCAGATAGAGGGTAAACGTGAGGACAAGTGGGAGCATGAAGCCAAAGCTGGACCACCCTGCATGCCACAGTGCTAAGGCTCAGGGTGCTGGGTGGGCATGGCCCTTGGGGCTGGCTTAGCTCAGGCTGGGGTGAGGAAGGGCTGTGGAAGCTGGGAAGTGGGCTGGGAAAATAGCAGTCAGATGGGGCTACAAAAGAGGAGGTAGATTCGAGAGTGAAATAGTCAGGGATGAGACCAGAGGCTGTGAGATGGAGGGGAAAGGAGTGGAGAATGATTCCAAAGTTTGTAACCTGTGTGAGTGCTAAGCAGGCACTAGAGAGCCTTTGGGAGAGATCCAGCCCTGCAGCCTGCCTGGCAGAGCCTTGGAGTGGAAACAAGGATTCTTGTCCAACTCCATGAGCGACTGTAGGTGTGAAGAAAGCTAAGTAACACTGCTCAGTCATTTACACAATGAGAAAGTAAGGCCATAGTTCTGGCCAGCTTCCAAGCCCCTAAGCAGCACATGGAGGCCCTTCTCAGAGGGCACAGCAGGCTGTGAACACTCTGTCAGCCAGGCACAGTGGTGCAAACCCATAATCCCTGCACTCTGGGAGGCTGGTACAAAAGGATCTCAAGTTTGAGCCTAGCTGGACAACTTGCCAACTTAGCAAGCTCTTGCCTCAACAACAACAACAACAACAAAAATTCTGGGGATATAGTTCAGTGAGAAGGCCCTGGGTTCAATCCCCAGTACCAGCTCTGTGTGGTAGTGCACATCTGTAATCCCAGCACTTGGGAGGCTGAAGCAGGAGGATTACCATGTGTTTGAGGCCAGCCTGGGCTATATAGTGAGTTTAAGTCCAGCTTGAACTACACAGCAAGACCCTGTCTCAAAAAAAAAAAAAAAAAATCCCCAGTATCAAACAAAAGAAAGCAAAAAAGAGAGGAAGAAAGAAAGGAGAAAGAAGTTCACAACTATGTTAACTAATTGACTAAAAATGAAATACCACTCTGATCTACAACAGAAACTCGTAATTTTTAAAAAATACTTTAGAGATCAGCAATAAACATGATAATAGGAGACAGAAGTTAAGACAAAATGACTAGTTAGTTTATCCTGGAAGTGTCCTAACAGATCTTCATGAGATTCATTAGTTTATCATGAGTTCTCATGAAGATACCTGTTGAAAAAGAGGGAAAATGTGGAGGACATTTTTGCCCTATGGAATATTAAAATCTACCTACTACTAAGCCATCATGCAATAAGATGCAAGAACAGAGACCAGTGGAGCGGAACAGAGAACTGGCAGCACACCAGGTACAGGAGTGTACTTCATACACCACAGGGCCACACCACAGCATGCAGGAGAAGACGGATGTTGAAGGAAAAGGAGCTGGAAAACTGGTCCTTAGTATGGAGAAAAATAAAACTGACTACTGCTTAATTCCACATGAGGGTGAACTCCGTTTCCAGAGGGAAACAGACTGTAGTCCACGATGTGGCAAATAAAACAAAAAAGAAGGAAAATGTCTTCCAGAAATAGGGGAGACAAAATACTTCTAAATTGACTGTTATGCTACGATTTATTTAGGGTAAATTTCTAAAACTAGAACTGCTCAATCTAATTGCATTGGCATTTTTAAGACTTTTGATATGTGTTATCATAGTACTTTCCAGAAAAATGTTACCAATTTAAAATCTGAGACCTTTGGTAGAAGCACAAATTATTTCAATAAAACATAGACCTCCTAGGCTGGCTATAATAAGAAAAGTGGAAAACAAGTGTTGACAAGTACATAGCACTTGGAAACATCACGATTGTGGATGAGAATGTAACATGGAATAGCTGCCTGGAATATTATTTGGGAGTGAAGATAAATGAAGCATTGACATATGTTATAAGGATGAACCTTGAAAACATGACCCAAACACAAGAAGCCAGTCACAAAACCCTACATAATGTGAGATGCATACCTACAGTGACAGAAAGTGGATCAGTGGTTGGTTGGGCCTGGAGAGAATGAAGATGGGATGTCATAACTGATGGGTATAGGGTTTCTTTAGTGAAGATAAAAGTCTTCTAAAATCATGTTTGCACAACTTTGAATATGAATACATAAATCATATTATATGTGAATTATATCTCAACAAAGCTGTTAAAATAAAATAATAAATTGAGTAAAACTATAAAACAAAAAACTATAAACCAAAAAACTAATGAGGTTGGGCCAGGCTGGGTGCCACACCTCTATAATCCCAGCACTCAGGAGGCTGAGGCAGGAGGATTGCTGCAAGTTTGAGGCTAGCCTGCACAACATAGTGAGCTCAAATCCAGCCTGAAATACAAAGCAAGACTCTGTCTCAAAAAAAAAAAAAAATGATGAGATTATAAAGAACACCATGGATAAAATTAACACAACTGACAAACAGGATATTTGCAATGTCTAAAACTAACTGGGGACTCATAACTAGAAAACACAAACTCTTGCAAATCAACAAGAAAACCCCAACAGAAGAGCAGACAAAGATCTGAGCCATTTCCAAATAAAGAAATCCAAAAGGCCAACAAATACAGTAGAGATGCTCAAACGTGTTAGTAAGCAGAGGAACAGAGTAAAACAATGGGCTGCTCTGCAGTGATCATGAGACCACAAAGTAAGAATGGTGAGTGACAAACAGTGGGGTGGCATCAAACAGATGTGAGACCCCATGCCCTGCGGGGGCAATGCCTTAGTCAGTGTACCTGTGGTTTATGCCCCTTGTCCTCATGTGATTATTAATAATGTCCCCTTTCATTTTCTAAATTGTTCTTGGCCAAATGATATGTTATATGGCTACCTTCTGATGACTCAATGATTTCACTTGTGGTTTTATCTCCCAGTGAAATTCGCAGGCCAGAGGGAGGCAGACATAGACAGATGATTTTGGTGTTATTGGTGCAGGGACTTGGAGGTAACTTGAATGTCAGCCTGGGAGGGTGACAGGTGAGAGAGGCACACAATATGCAGGTGGGAGAAGTAACAAATCTGAAGAATGCATGGCAATAGGGGTAGAAACTGTATTGAGTCGGAGGATAGGAAAAGCAGGAGATACATAACTTTATATCATTTATATAAATCAAAAGTATGTGTATGAAAAACTATACATTTTGCAGAAAATACGTATAAACAAAAATATGCATTAAACAGATCTAGACGATGAGAAAAGGGGGAACAAAAGGAATAATTGCAACATAAAGAGCTAGGTTCAATTTGAATAGGTAGACTCTGGTAGAAAATGTCTCTAGGGATAAATGTTTAGTTGAGTCAGCCAGTGCTGTGTCTCCATTGCTACTGTTTGCTGAGAACTTTAGTGCTATACAGAAAACTCAAGGAAAAAAAATCCTGGTTCATCCAATCACAAGGATGGAATAAAAATGTTGATTAAACTCTGCTGTGTCAGATACTCAGGTAGATCCCAAGGAATAAAGATAAATGTCTTCAAGGAGACATAATCAAGTTCCTGCCTTAGATTAAAATATTTAGCAATGAAAAAGTCTCTGATGTAAATAACTAAAACCAGAAAGATGTCAGGGCTCAATGGCACTTCACCTGCCTTGCCAGTGCAAGGTCCTGAGTTTGATCCCCAGTAAAAAAAAAAAAAAAAAAAAAAAAAAAAGACAAAGAAAAGTTTGGGCCAAGTAAGTTTAGTCTAGTCTAGTCTCAAATGGTACAATATTTGTTACCAAATATTTCATTATTTAGGAGAAGCTTTGTTCCCGAGCAATGTTTTTATTTATTTTTTTAGTTTTGGTTTTTTGAGACAAGGTCTCACTATATAGCTCAGGCTGGCTTTGAATTCACTACTATATCTCAGGCTGGCCCAAACAGTGCTGGGATTACAGATGTGTGCCACCATGCCTGGCTCCCGAGCAGTATTTTAAGAGGGGAAAGTTACTGAAGATATTCCTGAAGAGTTACTGAAGGTATTCCTGATTTTTTTTTTTTTAAAAAAGAGAACAGAGAACATGGTGGGGGGAGGTGGTACTGGGGGGCAGTTTGAGGTGAATTTGCACATTGATCAGAGACTAGAGTCATGGAGATTGCAGGTATCAAAACCATCTAGAGGACCAGGGGTTTAGCTCAGTGGTTCTGCCACCTGCCTTGCAAGTGCAAGGCAAGTTCGATCCAAGTTCGATCCCCGATACCAAAAAAAAAAAAACATCTAGATTTAAAAAAAAAACTCACAGGTGCAGAGGATCTTGACATCTTTGAGAAGTTTCTGTTTGTTCCAGGAGGCATTGGGAGATGAATGGTACTGATAGGGCACCTGATGGATGATCAATCTTTTCAGTCGTGTGGAAGAGCCAGGCAGAGACCAGAACACTTATTATAGTTTGAAAGCGCCTAATAAATAACGCTTCTCTGCTCTGCCCCAGTTCTGAGACAACTGAGACAAAACCCCCAAGTTTCATCGCTGATAAGACCACCATTGGAGGATCCAGCCAAGGGATGTGGCCAGGACAGCCTAGGGCTAAATGGCAGAATAAAAGGGGTGTGCTTCCTCCTTAGACAGGGTCTCCTGTGGGATGGGCAGGGACAGGCCCTAGAATACTAAGGCTAGAGATGCCAAGCAGCCCTCAGGGGCTGTATCCCAGAGAAAGAGCAGACTCTGGTGCCCAGTGAGTCCTTCCCCAGTGAGGAGTGGGGCAGGGCTAGCTGTTGCCCTCCAGAGGCCCCTCAGAGGGAAGGAAACGCAGTATCTTCCACATGGAAGACCAGTCTCCTCAGTTAGGGTAGCTTCTCAGTTCTGGAAGACTACAGCCAGGCCTTGGTTAAAAAGGAAAAGCATGCAGAAGAGCTGGAGAGAATCAACAGCACCAGAGTTCTGAGCTCCAGGAGATTCGTAAGACCCAGTTTGTCAACATTCCTATAGGCTTCACCCCCACCAGCCAGTCAGCACTTGCCCCAGACAGACAATGATTACCCAGGTGAACTCCACTCTGAGATGCAAAATAGCTTTCCATTGGGGGTCCGCTGTTTTATTTGTTCTTAAACATATTTTCAAGCCAGGAGTTGTGGTGCACACTTGTAATTGCAGCACTCAGGAGGCAGAGGCGAGAGGATCACCCCAAGTTCAAGCCCAGACTGGACTACATAATGAGTTCAAGGCCAGGCTGAACTTACCTAAATAGGGAGACCCTGTCTCACAAAAAAATTATATATATATATATTCAAAATGTATAAATCATTTAAAAAGCACGAGAGGTAGAGAGATAGACCTTTTGCAAATGGGAAGGAGATGAAGAGATGGAGGGAAGGGAGGGGATGGGAAGTGAAAAGAATTAAGATGTGTTATGTACATGGACCAACTCCTCACAATCCACGTAATCATTATATACTACATATGTGTACTAATAAAAATTTTTAAAATTTAAGCATATTTTCAAAATGAAAGCAAATCTCAGGAAATGTGTGCCTAAGCTCCCGGTTTGCTGTAGGTAGATCCAGGAAGAGAAAGGTGTTCTAAAATGCTCAGGTGTGCCTTTGGCAGAAGCCAGCTGCCTGAAGTGGTGATGCTCTGCACCCAACACCCATGGGTGTTCTTGGTAGTCATGCCACTGAGTCTCTGAGCAGGTTCTGCAGCCTGGTCAGAGGAGCTCATCAATGTAAGGCGGTGGGGCACTGCCAGGCCAGAAGTGGAACACAGCTCTGCTTTTGTGTTTGGTTCGGGAGAAAGGGAACATAAGGGGCTTGGGGCACATGGCACAGACCAGGCCTGCCAGGGAGGAAGGGCCCTGGCCAGCCATGCAGGGGTGCACTCACCACACACCAAGGGAAACCCCCTCAGTCTAAGGCCTTGAGTTACCCACAGTGACAGTTTCCAAAATAGAAAGTGTAACCACAAGACCTGCCTTTGTGCATGCACAGAGTGGAGAGGCTGTGTGCACGGGGCCTGCAGCCAGCCTGTGTGTGTTCTGCCACCCCCAACCCCCACCCCATCCCCAGACATGGAGGGAGCAGTCCCAGTGTCACCTGGGAGTGTCAGGCATGCCCAGAGTGGCTGGAGTGACCAACTCTAGAGCCTGGGGGCATATATAAGTCAGCTGGTTGAATTCAAGGCATACAAAAGATACTACAGCAGGTCCGCAGAGCATAAGACAGAGGTTGTACTCACACCTGGCCTGTGGGCATGCTGCATCTGCTTTACAGAGGGTTCTGAAAAACATTGCTAAACTCATTACCAACACTGATTTATTTATTTCATTATTATTTTTGTTTTTTTGAGACAGGGTCTCCCTATGTAGTTCAGGCTGACCTTGAACTTGATATGTAGCCCAGACAGGCCTTGAACTCATGGTGATCCTCCTGCCTTGGCCTCCCAAGTGCTGGGATTACAAGTGTGAGCTACCATGCCTGGCTAATTACCAGCATTTAAGAAGTGGGAGATTTGGCATAAATATCAGGATCCTAGGCTTTTCTTTTTTTCTTCTTTCTTTCTTTTGGTACCAGGGATCAAACTCAGAATCTTGCACTTGCGAGGCAGGTGCAGTGCCACTGAGCTAAATCCCTGGACTTCTCTTTTCTTTTTTTTTTCCCCTAGGCTTTTCTTGAAAATGAGACCTGTGGCAGGACAGGCCCACATTACAGCCCTCTCACCATCCTGCCTCTCCAGGTGCCATGGCTCCTTCCCTCCGCGGCCTTCTATGAGCGTCCACTTCTCTTAGCTGGCTGGGGTCAGAAGTCCCTGCCAACACTCTCACTTAAAGAGGGAGCTGGGCCCAACCCTGGCCACACAGCTGCCTTAGGACTTCAGACAGGTGTCCATGCATTCCTGAATAATGGTCTTGGGGTCACCTGAGGACCCAGCTGTGGAGTTGGCTTTCAGTTGCAAATCAACCAAAGGCCAATGCTGATTTAGGGAAAGGTAAGGAAAAGACTGGTAAACCCTAAACAGCCAAAGGCTAAATTTCAATTAAGTGTAAACTTCGGGGCTCCTCCTTGTATACCCCATGGCCTAAAGAGGGGTAGCGGCTCAAGAAAGACTTGTGGAATAAAGTAGGTGGTCCCTGTTTCAGCCTAGGGTAAAGCACTGCTCAAGGAGTTGTAAAGATATAAGGAAGCATTCATCCTGGAGTAAGTCCTTTTGATATTCAGTAAGATCCAACTCCGGTCACCCAACATCATATGCTACAGAAATTTATTTGCCCTCATTATCAAAAGGATTTTTTTGTTTGTTTGTTTGTTTAAATTTTATTTTATTGGTACATTTTACATATACAATATAATGACATTCATCATTGGAAATTTGCACCTTTACATAATCCATCTTGGTTCTTAATTTTTCCTCTTCCCCTCCTCTCCCTTCAACCCCTCCATCCCTCCCTATTTACAAAGACTTTGTTTCCATTTTCTCATTTTCTCATATTAATTCCATTCCCTTCTTTCCTTTTCCCTACCCCTCCCACTTCCCCTTCGCCTTTGCCCCTTTTTTTCCTATTTCACATTATCTATTATACCTTTCAGTCCTTATTTACACTTTCAGTTTCTCACACCAGAGAAACTGTTCGGTATTTACACATGTGTGTCCTATTTATTTCACTTAAGAGTATCTCCTCAATGTACGTCCATTTGGCTATAAATGTCTCTAATTTCTCATTTTTTATGGCTGAGTAGTACTCCATTTTATTAAAAAACCACATTTTCTTTATCCAGTCTCCAGTTGATGGGGATTTGGGCTGTTTCCAAGTTTTAGCTATTACTAATCGTGCTGCTATGAACATAGGTGCACATATATCACTGTGGTATGAATCTTTTAATTTTGGGGGGAAGATTCCCAGCAGTGGAATAGCAGAGTCACATGGGACTTCCAGTCCTAGTTCTTTGAGGTATCTCCATACTGATTTCCACAGTGGTTGCACCAGTCTACACTCCCACCAGCAGTGGAGCAGTGTTCCTCTTTCCCCACCGCCCTGCCAGCATTTGTTATTGGTTGATTTCATGACAGCAGCCATTCTTTTTGGAATGAGGTGGAATCTCAGCATTGTTTTCATTTGCATCTCTCAAATGACCAGTGATGTTGAACATTTCTCAGACAAAGAAGTAGAAATAGCAAATAAACATATGAAAAAATGTTCAACATCACTGTTTGTTTGTTTCTGAGACAGGACCTCACTATGTAATTCAGGCTGGCCTTGAACTCACTCTGTGCCCCAGGCTGGCCTCAAACTTGCAGTGATCTTCCTGCCTCAGCCTCCCAAGTGCTAGGATTATAGGTGTACACCACCATGCTCAGCGAAAGGATTTTATTTTTAACTAATTTTTTTTTTTTAATAAAAATAAAGGAGAGATGACAAGAAATTAGGAGGTAGACTTTTGGAGACAGGGAAAGGGATCAGTGGGAGGGGGTAGGGAAAGGAGGAGGGGTGATGGGCTTGAAAATGATCAAGATATATTAAATGCATGCACCAACTTCCTGAAACAAACTCCACTATTCTATAAAATTAACATGCACTAAAAAAAAATAAAATCTTGGGGCAGGGATTTAGCTCAGTGGTTTCGCTGCCTGCTGCGCAAGCACAAGGACCCAAGTTCGATCCCTGGTACCAAAATAAATAAATAAAATAAAATCTTTTTTTAAAAGATGTTAAATATGAATCCTCCAAATTCACATGTCAAGCCGGATGTCATTTGTCTCACATAAGTGGCTTCTTTTCCATGTAAAACGATAACACTTGCATTGGGCAGACACAGCATCTGCAGAACAGTGACCATCCAAGAGCAGCTAGGCTGCCTTTCTTTTCTTAAAAATCTGAAGATAGCTGGATGCAATGGTGCACACCTGTAATCCTAGCATTTGGGAGGCTGGGGCAGGAGGACTGCTGTGAGTTCAAGGCCAGCCTGGGCTACACAGTGTGTTCAAGATCAGCCTGAACTACACACCAAGACTCTGTCTAAAAAACAAAAACAAAACAAAGCAATCCAAAGAAAATAGGATATCTGAAGATACTGAGTATTTGTTAAACCAGATAGCAGGTGAATGGTTATCTATTGAATTACTTCCAGAAGACTTAAAATATTTCAGAATTTGAAAAAGCTACAAAATCACATGCTTTCTGATACTGGAGAGCAGACATAAACACTTTTCCACAGGACACGATCATTCTGAGCATCAGTCGACACCAGTCGGGCTCTACTTAGCGGGCCTGGGCTCCTGAGGAATGTATGTGATACCCACCCCAGTGCTGTGCTCTGAGCTGCTGTCTGCTCTGTGTCATTTTCCCGCCTCTTTTGCCTCTAAGCAACAGATGCCTGTCAGTGCATCTGCTTGTACCTTGCATCCCCCGCCGAATCCACTGAGTCCCAAGAAGGCAGTTGATCCAACTAGTTAGGACCACCATGAGAACTGAAATGAGTGAGCTTTAAGGGAAACCTAAAAGATTCTAAATACATACATGAATTTTTTTTTTCAGTACCGGAGATCGAACTCAGGACCCTGTGCTTGCAAGGCAGGTGCGGTGCCACTGAGCTAAATCCCCGGCCTGAATTATCATTTTTTAACATGTGGTTTGTTTGTTTGTTGTTTTGTCATGCTGCTCTGGGAGTCTGGGTTTCTAAATAAAAAACTTCCAGGTAAAGTGGCCCATGGTTAGCAAGCCAGCAGACAGCAGGACAGTGTACCAGAAAGAAAACTAACCAGAGTACCCTGCTTTGGTACTGACTAGTAGTATTTTTTCACTTGCTTACTCAAGGAATGTTTAATGAACATCTGCTATGCACCAGGCACTGTTGGAGCTGCTGAGGGCCTAGCAGTGAACAAGACAGACACTGCAGTCCGGGGGGCAGGAGGCAACAAATGAGCAAGACAACTGCAGAGGTGAGGGCTCTGAAGTCAGTGAAGCAGGTGAGGGGCAAGGAGCACACTGGGGTGGGGCAGCATTTCAGATGGGTGATTTCTGAACTGCTCTGAGAGGAGGGATCCTTTGGGCAAAGGCCAGGCGGGGCACATCAGGCAGTAGACCCCTGAGGCAGGAAAGGGGCTGACACAGCCACAGAACTAAAATCCAGGTGGCAGCAGGAAGAGAGGGAGCCAAGTTTGGGGAGAGTGACAGACAGGAGGTGCAGCTGAGAAGAAGTGGCACATGGGCCAAGGAGGAGCTGGATTTTATTCCAAATCTCAGCAGCAGAGGAAAGACCTGCTCTGCTAGGTTCTGCAAACGGGGCTGTGAGGTCTGCTGGATGGCATGTACAGGGGCGGGAGGGTAGACTGGGGTCATGCCAAAAACAGGAATTAAGGTCGCCTTCTAGACAGCCACATGGCTCGTGGTGGGGCTGTATGCTGGGAGGGGAGTCGAGAACAGTGGAGAAACCAAGGTTGTGGAGGAGGAGATGACCTAGAAAGGGAGTGTACACAGATAAGAGCCCAGGCCTGTGCTCAGCTGAGTGGCCAGAGGCTGTGGAGGAGGAACAGGAGGACAGTCATGCAAAGCCTAGGGAGAAAATGTGCTAGGGGAGTGCTCAGGAGATGGGGAAGATGAGGCAGGGCGTCTAGCCCCTGATCAGCAAGATGGAGGAAATGGTAATCTTGACAAGAGAAGTTTGGGTGCAGGAATGAGAACAGTTAATTTAATCATGATGGGCCCCCTTCCTCTATAAAATGAGAGATTCCCAACAGATGAGAGTTAAGATTTCTTCCACTACTTGTTATGCTACATGCTTTTAAGATGGAAAATTTTTCCCAAAAAGGGGAAAATGATAAGAGGTAAGAAAAAATACAGAAGCTATGCTATTTGGGAGTTATTAGTCACACAAATTATGTGGTCATTGGTACTCTTTTACACAAAAATTATTAAGAGCATTTATACAAATTATCAAACAAGCCAAGGAAACAATTAAAATAGAACAACTAGTAGCCAGAATTCTTTTTGGCAGACCCAAATTATACAAGGTATACTATCAAAATAGAACCAAAAGCTACAGGTGGCATGAGTCTGTGACTCCAGCTACTTGGGAGGCTGTGCAGCAAGGCAGCAAGTTCAAGGCCAACTGGGGCAACATAGGGAGACCTTGTCTCAAAAAAGGAGGGGAGATAGTGCACAGCTCAACGGATTCAATAGACTCAATCCCCAACACCACACACCAAAAAAGAAAAAAACCAAGAAACTATCCCTGCTTATCGTCCATTAAAATTCCTTAACAATTATTCCCAGAAACAATGCACACTGACAGCCGAGTGGCACCTGCCAGGCTGTTGGAGTCCTTGGCTGTTTATGTATCTCTCACCCACTCTTAAAGGACTAGTCACTCTTCCAGAGGTCAGAAAAAGAAAAAATTCAAAGATATCAGGAATTTGCATATTGAGTTCATGGGACTGTATAAGATTTCATGAAATATTTATTTCTCTGCAGCTATATCTCACCCAGTGAAAACTTACCCTAGTGTTAGGTTTAAAATTAATATCTCAGCCCTACAAAGAGGGAGAAAGGCGGCAATAGAGGGCACCTTTGGACAAACACTTCGATGAAGTATATTGCCAATGCAGGTGAACCTCCTCAGAGCTTCTCTAAGCGTGTCACCTCCCTGTCCCCAGACATATTCCCATGTCTTGAATTTCCCTCAAGGTTAAGTGCTGAAATTTTACCAAGATCCTTGTTTTGCCAAGGGCACTCTAGACATATTTTCCTATTGCCTATTGACCGTTCTTTTGAAGCAAGTGAGGCTAGAGATTGTCATACTATTTGTGGACTTTGTTAATTTGGTTGATTAACCTGGCCCCTGTGTGGAGACAGGCTCCTAGGTGACTTGATAGAAAAATTAGACCGTGTATCAGAGGGTGTAACTGTTCTGTACCACAGGTCTAGTCCTTGACACTTTCCAAAGCAGTGGTTTGCCCTTGCCTTGAGAACTCCAAGCAAGGTACCAAGGGTCTTTTGCCCGCTCCTGGTGAGGACATATGGTTACATTCCTCTAGCTGAAACCCTGAAATGAGTCAGTAAAGACCAACAGCCAGCAGACGAACAGACAGCAGGACTTCTGGTTCCAGTGCTTCCACATTTCCTTCCACTATCATACATCAACAAACCTATGACTTTCGAACCCAGGAGACAGCTTCACAAAAGGAGGGTCAAGAGGGAGGCAAGACAGGTAATAATGTGTCAGGATCCTGCCACATCCTAAGCCAATGCAAGGAAATTATCTGGAGAGGCTTGTTAAAGACAGATTTCAGGAGCCATCTGGGATTCCCTAAACCCTAATTCCTAGGGAAGGGTCCATGAGAGGTCCTACTGCATACCTAAGCTTCAGAGCCACTGTTCCAAGCAAGTGTCCTGGTCTGCCTTGGAGTCCAGACTTCTACAAGGCAGAAGATTCTAAAGAATTCTAAATCTTCTAAAGAAGATTCCAGATTCTAAAGGCAGGTGAAAATAAATTACCCTTGAAAACTCCTCTAAAGTACTCATAAGACAAAATATAAATGGCTTTATGGGGGTTTACCCCATACAGACATGTTATGTACAATGCTTACGTAGTGTGAGACAAGAGGAATATGTATACATAGATGGTGAACCTGAGTAAGTTAAATGTTAGCATTATGTGACCCAGAGTCCCAAGAATACCATATTTGAACAATTGTCTCCACTTGAAAGATAAAGAGATAGGTGTGTTGGTTATGTGGCTTGTTTCGAGAGACCAAATGAGCAGGGCTGGAACCAGAATTCAGCCTTAGCTCTGTTTACTTCTAAACCTTGTCATCTTTTCATTTTTACCACACTGCCACAGGCCATTTTCAATATGGCCCTGAAGGGTAAAGTTCAGAAATGTTCCAGAAAGTCTAGGGCCACTGCTATTCCAAACATCCATTTGAAAAGACAATATACTGTAAACTGAGTGATAAAAATTAGATTAGAGGCATGTCCTATCAACATAGTTAAGAACCAAAAAAGGCTAACAAGACTCCAGCTACTGATAAGGCACCAGTGGAGTGGGGTGTGTTAGGAGGGATATGTTCAATTTTCAATATGAAACATCACTGTAGGTGATTTAAATATCTTTCGTAATTACTTCCTACTGCAGTTACCATTATACCTTCATTTTAGCAAAAATGAAAATTTATCTTTCTGAGAGAACAGACTTGCTGATTGGAGAACAAAATCTCAGAAAAGGGCTGCCCCTCCAGCAGCTTCTGAAATGCCAGGACTTGCAGCTGAGAAGTTACAGGTGCTGGCCGGGGTGCCCAAGCAGCTGCGTGCCCCACAACAGGTGGGACATCACTATTTACTCAGCAGAGGTATTCAGGAGAAGCTCTGGTGTCAACCTTTAGCCAACATCACAATCATCATGGCGGACCTGTTGACAAATTGCTGGGCCCAGATCCAGAGTTTCTGAACCCCCTAGCTGGGGAGCACCTGTGAACTTCCACGCCTGCAAGTTCCCAGGATGCTGGTGTTGCTAGTGTCAGAACCAGAATTTGAAAGCAACAGCTCCAGCGGGAACTCTCCATCCAGGCGTGACAAATCCTTCTGATCACAAAGGTACACGTGTTCCTTGTGATTTCAAAGTTCCCCTTGAGAACTACTAGCAACAAAATTTAAAGAATAACTTAATTCCTAGAATTTCCGAGACGGCTCCCAATGGAGTTGTTTTGCTAGTCAAATCAAATAAGGCCACAAATTAGGACTTTAACCACAGCCGGCTGTGAGGTAGCAACTTCCACGCCCGGGTCTTCCTCCCGGGAAGGCGGAGGCTGCGCGGACCACGTGCTCAGAGTCGCCGCAGCCAGGTACGGGCGGCCCGGGGCCAGGCTCTCGGGACGCGGCCTCTATCCCGCCAAGGACGGGCGGCCCCACCCCCAAAACGGCCCTGCAACTGTCCCGTGGCGCCCGCCCAGCCTGATTTATTTCCAGTTTCTTGAGTTCCCTGTGTCCGATGTGGAACAATCTCGCACCCCACATCTATGCTCCGGAGGAAAAGCGAATCCCACCAAGTTCCTTTCCCGGGGCCAGAGGACCCGGGGCGCGGAGGGAGAGGGCGCTAGGGCGGGGCGGGGACCCCTCCAGACGGACAGGCCCGAGGCGGGGGAGGGGACGGCCATCTTGCCCGGGGCTCTCCCGCAGGTCGGCGGGC
>NW_004624929.1:826525-893158 GCF_000247695.1 Heterocephalus glaber
GGCCCCGAGACCCCGCGACCCCGCCCAGTGAGGGCCTCTCTGGCGCGCGGCGGCGGGCACGCTCGAAGGAGAGGCCGAGATCTCAGCTGTGGTGAGCCAGGCGCGCGGCCGGGGGCGGCGGGAAGGCCCAGGCGGGGTCGCGCGCGCACTCTGCAGAAGGGGCGGTGGCCGGGGCTGGACCACAGGTGCGGCGGGGCGGCGGCCGAAGAGGCAGTGTGGAGCCGAGGAGAGCGACCTTGGGGGACAGGGCTCGGGGCCCTGGGCGGGGATCTCCGTGGGGCTGCAGGGAGACTTCCCCTCCACTCGGTCCTCTCTGAAGGAAGAACGGAGCGCGGGCTGCGCGAACGCGCGCCTCCTGGCCGGCGCCGTCCCTCCACCACTCCCGGGCGGGTACGGTTTTTAAACAGTGTTTCTCAAAGGTTTGACGGTTGCGGTTGCAGCTCTGGGGCAACGGTTGCTACACAAAGTGAAACTTGCTGGTGTGCGGCCAGCGGGCTGCCCGGCGGACCTCAGCCCTCGCCCCGCCCCCCGCGGCTGGGCGGTGACTCACCCGGCGCCGCCCGGCCGCTTCTTAAACCCGTGCGCTGAGCGCCTCGCTCTGACTGCAGGTCGTCGGAGCCCTTTCAGTCGCTGGAGCAGAGCCGAATTTCCGGGAGATCGGAGCAGAACCCCCCCCCCCCCCCCCAAAGGAAATGAGCCTTTTGGGCCACTGAACCACCTCCCCAAGTGGCAAGGAGCAGAGCCCTCAACCCCCGCCCCAGGAACCGAAAATGCCGAAGCCAGTAAGTTGACCGCGGTCCGGGCCGGGTCACCTGCGCGAGGGTGGGGCTGTTCTCGGTCCTAAAGGGACCTTTTGTAAGTGGGTAAGACAGAAATCGGACGCTGACCCTTTGTGGGACGTTAAGACCACACTGTGGTGATGTTCTCGCTCTAGCCCTGTTCTCTGCGAGCCCCCTCCCCCGAAGTTGTGTTTCATAAAGACCAGAGGGTTCTATCTGTGTTAAAATTGCCTGCGAATGCAACTCCAAGGTTTCTTAACAAAGGTCAAATCTCGGGAAGAGTCAGGTAGCTTCCGACGACCTACACCCTCTCTGTCTCATCAAGTGTTCAAAGCCACATGCAACCCATACGTTCCTGGGGCAATGAGAAGGGCATTTGGAGAGAAGATCGGCTCTGCAGCGGCAGTCTCCTTTCGGACCCCTTCCGGGCTCGTGAGGCGCTGCGCTGTTAACCAGGGAATTTGCTGGTTACACCACGATTCCTATCTCTGAAAGGGTTAGCCGCGGACTTGAATTGCAGATGAGGCAGCCCGGGGAGTTTGATAAGGCGTCTCCTAGGGCTCTGGTCCTGCTTTGCCCATGAATGTCAGCTGAATGAGGTGCTACGTCCCAGCACCTCTGTCCTTGAGTCTGTCTTGAGATTCCTGGCCAGGCCTAGGGGTTATGGGAGCAAGGTGGGTTCCTAGTGAGTGGGCATTTCTTAGAGTATTTAAGAAATGCCTGCTTTAACTCTGATGAGCTGTTGACTAGACACTAGCCAGAGAGTTTTATATTTTTTGAGTTTTAAATCACGATGGAGAAAATAGGATTCTTCAAAGTACGGCTTCTAGTTTTTCAGACATGTTGGTTCCGTAATCATGGGGGGGTTTTTACTATTAAATTTTGTTCTCTGAAAGGATTTCTTCATTAGACGTGTTGCTCCACTGTTAAAGCACTTACTGTTACTGTGGTAAGGATTTAGATCCCGGTATAATTTTAGGCCTAATTTACAACATTAAGACAACTAGTTCCTGAGACAGGGTCTGGGGTGTAGCTCAGTGGCAGATTGCTTGCCTAGCCAAAGTAGTTCATGATTCAGAATTTTTTTTCCCTGCCCCAAACTCTTCATTTCCAACTTAAAAGTGACACATGACTTCCAAGTTCTACAACGCCTGTGACGTAAAAGCCTAAATCTTACAACTCCTTACTGGGGACACGGAGGGGCTGGTCAAAAGATTAGTTCCTGGTGTGGTTTTCCTGATTTCACTAAAGGAGGCAGCACTCAGCTGTTAAGATAGCTCTCAGAAAAAAGGCGCTAACCTGTTTCCATTCACTATTTTTCCTTCTGTCTTCTTCATGAGTTGTAATTTCTTTTATTTTAAAAATTGTAAAATATACATATAATTGATCATCTTGCTCATTGTAAGTGTCCAGTTCAGCGGGATTAAAAATATTCATGTTGTTATGCAAGCATCACCTCCATCCAGCTCTTGAACTACATCCTCCCAAACCTGACCCTCAGCACTGGATAAAACTAACTAGCTAACTCCCCATTTCCCAGCCCCAGGCAACCACCACTGTACTCTTTCTCTGTGAATTTGTCTACTCTCGGGAACTCGAATTGGTGGAATCATACAGTTTCTGATTGTCTTTCTGTGACTGTCTTATTTCCTGTATCATAAGTAATGTCTTCAAAGTTCATCCATGTGGCAGGCACTATGTGTCAGATTACCCTTCCTTTTTAAGTCTTATTTCTTATGGGAAGTATGTTTGAATCTTTTTTTGTTTTAAAGGTCTTTTATGATGGGTAAGAATTTAAGTTGTTTCTGACAAAGACAAGTTGTTAAATTGCTCAGGAAGGACAGCAGCCCATTACGGTGTGTATCAGCCTCAATAACAAAAGGAAGTTTTTGAGAGACTACTTTTGATTTGTTTTATGAGAGACAGACAAGGCCTTGCTTTGTAGTTCAGGCTGTCCTTGAACACAAAATGTAGCCCAGGCTAGCTTCAAACTCAGGGCGATCTTCCTACCTCAGCCTTCTGAGTGCTAGGATTACAGGTGTGGGCCATCATGCCCAGCACAAAGTGTTGTTGATTCTAATTATTTTGGCCTAAGCTAAGAATTTCACTAGGTGGTAACAGGATTAAAGGCCAATCACACTTGGAAATGGGTACATCTGAATCCCTGAGGTTTCAGATTTCCACCTAATGATTGTTTTGTCTAAATGGAGTCAGATGGCTTTATTCATAAATAGTAAAAATGAAATAATACTCATTTGCTGTGTTTTCTGTTAATACTGCTTCTTAGAGCACTTTTTAAAAAGACAGGGTGTCTGTTCATTTGTTGTGCAGGGTGCTTTGGGGCTTTTTCAGTGCCTTCACAGGAGGGCAGACTGGCATTCCAGAGGGTACTTAGACCTGTGTCAGGCGAGTCTCCAGGAGTGGGTGCCATGTGGCCTCTTCTGAGGACGGGGGGATTGGCACTGGAGCTAATTAAGGATGCAGTACTTGTGCTACCCTTTCAGGCTGGGTGGCCTGTGGCACTTCTTCCTCCTTCCTGACTTTTTCCCTCTTGCTTTCCTCCTGGGATAAAAAGGAGGTGTGGGAACTTGGGGAGGAAACCCTGAGCCTAGGTATGAAGAGGTGGTGGCCAGCCAAGACCTTGTACAGCTGTCACCAGGGCTCTCTGTTGGTGTCTAAAGTGCTACCACAGAAGTTTCTAATGTAAAAGGTTTGCCTTGGGCCAAAACTTTAAGACAAGTTCCAAGATAACCTTATCGCTTTGAGAATACTTGCTTTTCCACTAAATATTTTTATCAGGGACAGAATTTGCTGAATATACTGATATGTTTTAACCTCTCCTGCCCCCACCCTTCATTGAGAACACTTGGGACTATTTACACTCCCTCCATCTTGGCAGGCCCATGGTGAATTAGGTAACTACAATTTTGGCATGTGGTGGTGAGAAATGCTGGCTAGGGTTACTAGTCTGCCATCACCATGCTGCAAGGCATGATGAATATTTATAGTTCACCCATTAGTTCAGCAGACATTTACTGAGTTACTGAGCCTCCCAAGTGGCAGACACAGAAGTAGGCCCTGTCATCACGGATTTACAGTCTGGCTTGGGGACAGATAGTAATCACAGTGAATGCAGAACTGCAGGTCTAGCAGTTGTGCCTGAAGAGGGGTCCATGGTGTGCATGTTGGGGGTGGGTTTGACACTAAGGGGTCAGGAGGGCGGCCTGGGGAGGTGAGGGCTGCTGTGCCACATAGGGGATGAAGGGGCACAAAGTGGGAAGGGGGCAGGGAGCTGGCAAGCAGAGCAGCAAGTCCAGGTGCACAGCCCAGCAGTGGGGGTAGCGGGGAGTGGGATGGGCCCGGGATCCATGAGAAGGCTTGTTCGGCTAGGGGCTAAGGCAGCAGTCAGAGGTCAGGCCATGACTAGTCAGCCTTGCTCAGGCATTTTTGATCTTATTTCAGGCTTTTGACCTTCTAGAAGATGGTGATGTGGTCAGATTGGCCTTTTGGAAAGCTGACTGCAGCCTATAGTGTGAGACTACAGGAAGAGAAGCATCAGCAGTACATCCTGAGTAGCCTGTAGGAGAGGGTTACAGTTTGGACCAGGGGTGATAAGAGCACAGAAGTGGACGCACTTGGGGGCTCTTGAGGAGGTAGATTGGCAGGCCCTGGTGGCTTGATGTGCTGGCTGAGGGCAGTGTCAGGCAGGATTACAGAACAGAATGGATGGTGGGGCCATTGCTGAGATAAGGAATCTTGGAGAAGGACCAGATGCAGGAGAAGTTTGAGAGTCTGGTTTTGTACGTGTTGTTAGTAAACTTGAGTCTGTGACAGGTGAAAGTTCCTGCCTTCCTCAAGTCTTAGCTTCAGTGCTGTAGCATTCATTTATTGGTATTTGGATTATGACTGAGAGTGGGGAAAAGTAGATTGGAAGACGGGTCTCCACCTCCAGAAGGACAAGGCCAACCTAGATGGAAAGAGTTACCTGTTCCATGCGAGCTTCTGTCCACAAGGCATCCAGCAGCAGAACTTAATGTGGCGGTGACCAGTTGTGTCTCAAAGTTTGGCTGTTTATTTTGGGTTTTTTAGTGCTGGAGATTGAACCCAAGGCCTCACACATGCTAGGCAAGTGCTCTACCACTGAACTACATCCTCAGCCCTTCTTTAAAATTTTATTTTGAGACGGAGATTTGCTAAGTTGCCTAGGTTGACCTTGAACTTGGGAATCCTGCCTCAACCTCCCCAGCAGGTAGCATTACAGGTGTGCGCCACCATGCCTGTCTATTTTGTTTTTAAAGAGAAGGAATCTAGACATTCCCTATAAAGCCAATCCTCATACTTTTCTCTTGCTCCTTCCACACTGGCCTCACTTGTTACTGCCCTAAATGCTAGTGTTGTGGTTTCTAATAAAAAGATGAATAATTTTATTAATACTTACATTTTGGGAAAGGAAACCAGTATCACTCAATGAGTTACGATTCTTTTTCTTTCCCCCTCTCCTTTTTTTTTTTTTTTTTTTTTTTGGGTAATGCTGAGGTTGGAACCTAGGACCTTGAACTTGCAAGCTCTCTACCACTGAGGTATATACACACACCCCCAGCCCAATTCTTTTTCTTAATGTTATTTCTTACTTAGACTTACATTTTTATGTATCTTTCGTAGTTTGGAGATTAGTAAGATGGTTTAGTATGCCTGATTTCTTTTAGTACTTGGATATTTCATCTCTGTAAGCAGAAGCAATAAAATTCACAGTTGGGTTTCAAAATTAGGAATGCTTAAGTTAGCCCTTATGTATTATTTCATTTCAGTATTAACTGCATTGAGACTCCTCAGCTTCTCTATTAGTTTTTAATTTAAGTGCTAAATGTCTGTTACCACTAATTAAATAGGAAATGTTTATTTGAAGAGACCAAAAAGTTGCATTATTTTCCTTCTTAATGTATTCACCAGCCATACCTGTTAAGGAACTTGATGCTTGTGTAAATAGTTTGGAACCAGACAAAGGCCAGGGATTTAGCTCAGTGGCACCATGCCTGCCTCACAAGCGCGAGGTCCTGAGTTCCATCCCCGGTATATTAAAAAAAAAAAAAAAAAAATTGGAACCAGAAAAAATACTGTGCTGTAATATAATTCAAATTTTTGAGTAAAATCCTTAACATACATATTTAACATTCATTGTTTTTTCCAAATAAAAGTAAGAACCATAAGAAAAATAATTTCCTTCTTGTACTTGGGCAAGCTATTTAGCATTTTTATACCTCAACTTTGTCATCTGTAAAATGGGAATTTAAAACGGTTTATTTTGTTGGGTTTTTTTGTTTTATATGAGTCTTACTATATTGCCCAGCTGGTCTCAATCTCCTGGCCTCAAGTAGTTCTGCCTCAGCCTTCTGAGTAGCTGGACTACAGGGATGTGCCACCACACCCAGCTAAAAAAAAGTTGAAGTGAGAAGGATGTTACATAAAATAAACTTAAGATAATGCTTGTGTCTGAGATTGAAACAGTTGACCTTCACTTGCTGTGAGTAGTCTCTCTTTCCTGGACATGTCTTAACTGGTTTTTCAGTGTAGCCTGTTAGCTAGAACTTGGAGTTCCTATAAACCAGGTAAAGTTTGTCAAACAGCAACATTTAATGTTACTAGAAGGGGATGCTCTGATTTCTCTTCCTCCATCCTGTGTGTCCTCATTGTTAGAATCCCTTAATGGCTCACATGGGCTCCTTCCTTGTGTGTGGAAGCCCTGGGCTATGCCATTGTGTGCCTCATGCTGGGACAGTGGCCCCTGCCATGAGTTATTCTGGGGCTATACAGGATGCCTTTCTAGCAGCAGAAGTTGGTTCCAGTTTCTGTTCTTCTCTTTGCCACCTATAAATAAATGATAATGCTGTTTCAAAGGAAATGGAAAACTTTTCTAACATATCCTTTTTAATCCTAATATATTTGAGAAATCAAATCCTAAAGACAAAATAAAAAACATCTGACTGACCAACTTTTATTGATAAGAATAGAGGAATGGATTATCACCCAAGGGTCAAGCTACATTACAGGTACTGTATATCAGGTTTTGCCAATCTTTTTGTTAAGTTTGAAGTCACTTTCTAAAACCTATTTTTTGCTTCAGAAATGATCGTTTCAGCATTGCTGTGTTAAAATGACAGTGGCCATATCAGATAGTGTAAATACATAATTGTTTTCACCTAAGAAGGGCAGGGGAACTGCCACCTGCAGGCCCATACTGACTGTGGCCTGTTTGTGTAAGGTCTGCCAGCTGAGGATGGTTTTTATGTTTTTGAAGGATGGTTTTAAAAACAATATGCCACAGACACCAATTAAGGCTCTCAAAGCCTAAAGTATTTACTCTCTGGCCCTTTACAAAAATTTTTTTTTGCCAATCCCTGATTGTAGGATAATGGTAATTATTAGTCTTTGTTATAACCTTGTGTATATTTTATGGCTAGACTAGTATTTGGAAGCAGAGCTACGCTAGTGGTTCCAATTTTTTTTTTTTTAAATCAAGGAACAAAAGATTGTTTTGTGAGCTGGTATGAAATGCATCGTTGGCCCTGAGTGGACATCTGTTGTAAAAACTGTCACCAAGGAGCAAGCATGGTTGGTGCTGAGTTAGTATTTTAAACAAGGCTGGTGTTCCCGCCGGTTCTTTGTTTCGTAGAGAAGTGGCAGTATCTTGTGTCATATTCGTTAAGCTATCATCTAATGACAGATTTCTGGCACAGGCTAAAAGAAAGCAATTTGTATCTGATATTTGAGTTGGAAAGAGAATGTTGTATCAGTGAATTGCCTTTTTTTTTTTTTTTGGTACCAGAGATCGAACTCAGGACCTCGAGCTTGCCAGGCAGGTGCTGGGCTGTGCTGAGCTAAATCCCCAGCCCAATATTGTACAAGAGTTTTTTGGGGGGTTTTTTGGTGGTGGTGGTGTTTGTTCGTTTTTCTCTGGTACTGGGGATTGAACTCAGGACCTTGCACTTGCCAGGCACGTGCGGCACCGCTGAGCTATATCCCCACCCCCTGAATTGGCTTCTTAGTCATTGGTAACAGTATATAAATTTCTGACTGTAGGCAGTATCATAATTCTTCTTTTGTTTTTTGTTTTTTGAGACAGGGTCTTGCTATGTAGTCCAGACTGGCCCTGAATTCACTCTGAATAGCCCAGGCTTGGGAGTCCTTCTGCCTCAGCCTCTTGAGTGCTGGGATTACAGGCATGCACCACCATGCCCAGCTGCCCTGTCATAATTGAATCCCAAATTTAGACCACTCCATCACCATCCCACCCTTTGCTGGATTTTACACTTCACAGAGCTTATCTCCTATAGCCATGTTCACGCTTGTTTATTTGAGCCCTGGCTTTCCTGACTGCAAAGGCAAGGTGGTTTCCAAAAAAGAGCATCATTACTTGTAGAGCAAACTTCAAGTTCTTGCTTTATTGGCAGATAAGTAGGGGATAACCACGTAGGTAAATATGCCTGCCTCACAGTGGGCAATCTTGGGCAGGTTCCTTCTGCTCCCTCTGCCTGCACACCTGCAAACCTGGAGACAAGACCCTGCGTGCCCACCTGTGATGGCTGATGTGCCCACAGGAGGCACCTGGCCCCGATTGGGAAAGGCTGTGTTCTGCTTGTAACTACTGAGTTCTAATCTGATTAAAAGCTTTTCCATCTCATGGTGCTCATTCTTTTTTTTTTTTTTTTCCCATGGTGGTCTTTTCCCTCTGACTTAGACGGTCTAATGAAATAATGCAGTAAATAGATTTTACCTTTTTATCCTTTTGTTCCCACAATGAAGTGTGTCTGCATGCCCCCAACATGTAGAATACCTTCTGTGTCAGGTTTTTAGATCCTAGGGATACATTGGTAAATACAAGGGCCTTCTTTTTTTTTTAAAGACAGGGTCTCACTATGCAATTCAGGCTGCCTTCTCTTGCCTCAGCCTCCTGAGTGCTGGGACTATAGGCACATGCCACAATGCCTGGCTTCAAAGACCTTTTAAGGAATTGCCCCCTCCCCACAGTGATAGCAGAATTAGTTTCATCAGATGTGCATTTCAGCCTTAAATGCACACTAACCTGGTGTCGCCCTAGGTCCAGAGGCCCAGGAGAGCAGGCACAGGTCTAATTATTTAGCCTTTTTGTCTGGTGTCTAAAGGGTGCAGGTCCTCCCAGAGAGAAGACTTGCTTTCAAAAGCTATGTTGTTGTGGGAGAGACTAATATAATGTCCAGAAGGAGTAGGAATACTACATCTAGGCTTTGCCAGGAGGTAGTAGAGGTTGTTTTGTTTGGTACTGGGAATCGAACTCAGGACCTTGCACTTTCGAGGCAGGTAGTGGAACCACTGAGCTAAATCCCCAGCCCTATGTTTTATTCTTTTACTAACTCTTTGTTGGGTGAAGAGTTAAAATTGTTTCACAGAGTGACTTATGATTGGGCAAAGTGTGATATGTTCTAGCTTTTTAGCAAATCACTTCAGTGCTGAACAGGGAGCCACAATGATCTTTTACCAAGACCTTGCTTGCAGTCTTTGTAGATTTGGTGAAAGTCTTTCCTCACCAGCCAGGCTGCCCTAGATTTGCCCATCATTTCTCAGGTGATGTGGACCAGGGAATTTTGGCAGTATTTTGCCTGTTGTTCCATTGCTGCCTGTCTAGGTTTCTTGTACCATGTGTCTAGGAAGGAGATTCAGTCTTGCTCCTTATGTTCCTAAAGAGAAATTTGAACCACAGATCACTCAGTAAAATCTTAGAGCATAAATAGATTGGGATTGGTCTCTGTGAACTGTGTTGCATGCTAAGGTAGTGTTCTCATTAGGTGCTGCATTGCCTGAGTTATGGAAGGGAGGGTGTTGCACCAGGTTTTTGGTATTTGCTTACATAATACATGGTTCTTTGGGTGAGACTTTTAAGTGGGTCTTTGAGGAGGAGGTAGGATGGGAAGAGCTTGGTGTCTTATTAAGAATCTGGCTAGAGGGCCGGGGATTTAGCTCAGTGGTTCTGCTGCCTGCCTCACAAGCACAAGGTCCCGAGTTCAATCCCGGGTACCGAAAAAAAAAAAAAAAAAAAGAATCTGGCTGGAGAAGGCAGTGTGGAAATAGTGTAAAAATGAGACTACCAGATGGATTATAGGATTTGAACAGATCAACTAAAAAGTTGACGTGGGCCATTGCATCCTCCCTCCCCCGTGCACATGTTTTAAAGGAGGTCTCTTAGAATTGCAGCTGACATGAAAACACATAGAACTCTCGGTTACCAGCTATTCCATTAGTACTTTGTACTCCCAAGGGAGGGAGGTGCTGTGATCCAGTTGGGAACAAGACTTGTCTTTTCTTTTTGCCAGTATTGGCCTTTGCACTGAGCTACATTGGAGTCCTTTTTATTTTTTGAGACAAGCTCTTGCTATAACTAAGTTGCAGGCTGGGCTCAAACTTATATTCTTCCTGCTTCAGCCTCTTGAGTGCTAGGGTTACAGGCATGTGCCACCACACCCAGCTTGAACCTGTGATTTTTATGAGGGGAGAGATTTGTCTGAGAAATAGCACTTGTTGTGTGTTTGGCTTATTTTATATGTCCTTCCCCAAAATAACAGGTTAGCAAAGTAATTATGTAGTTTTGACATTTTTATTGTTTCCCAGGTTCCCCCTACCATTCTACTAGATTAGAAAGGAAAAACTTCAGACTTCTAAATTTACAAAGAAAATAGTGCATTCCAAATGAATAATGAATTTCATTTCCTACATTTTGTGAGTCTAGATTAAAAACCATTGTAGCATGTAATAGCCATCTTGGCTGGTCTCTTGCTTTTGTCTTTTACAAGATCCTGGTGTATGTGTATAATTAACTGCACATTTCAGTGAACTAAATTGGTGCTAAAATATGTGTGGTACAGCTAGTAAAACTGAATTCACATGTTATAGGCTCAGTTTCATGAATTTATTAGATGAGCAAGTGACCTTTAATGAGAACTTATTTTGCCTGCCTTTGGGGTGAGGAAAGGAGAAGAATGTAGGTTGTTTCTTTAAAGAATAATTTCTTTTGCAGAATATAACATCCTTCGATTATTTCTTTCCCTGTTCCTGTGTAAAGTGGTGTCCAGTAATTGCAGTTTAGTTCTCGTGTTAAATTTGCACACGTGACCGGTGTCATTCCCAGCGTGGAAGAAGTGGGTCCTGACTACTTACAGATAGCCACAAAGAAAGCATCTTGCAACTTAACAGGTAGTACAGGGTGCAGGAGCAGCATTTTCACAGACCGTTAGCAGGTCAGGCTGTGTGCACAGGCCTAGAACCTGGGAGGGGCGAGGAGCAGCACAGCCGGGAGATCTCAGAACAGACTGTTCCAGCGACTGTTCCAGCTCAGTTTTGAAGTAGAGAGGCGACCCTCTTTTTAAGCGAATGCTCGGAAAGTTCCCTTCTGGGTCTGAGGTCATGATTTTCTGTGATCATAATGAGTACAAATAAGACTGGTTTGTCTGCTGTTTGTGTTTGTTAAGCAGCCTTAGCATGACAGGAAGTGGGTCTGAGGGCAAGAAGTGGCTTAGTTTCAGAGGCAGAAAAGGAGCTATTTAAGATTTGAAATTTCATTACATATTTTTGAAGTTATGGGATTGATATTAGTTACATGGACTGTCCCTTTATGTAGAGAGAGAGTTTCACATAATTTTCACCCTGGAATTTAGAAATAAAAGTTTACTATTCAAAAGATTCAAATCACTAGCTTCTAACTTTAGGAATAACATCTAAGAACTATATCGAGTATTTTTGATTACCAGAATTTGAGAAAATTGCTTAAACCTTCATTTTTTCTAACATTTTAATAAAGTTGTCAGTCTGGGCATGGTGGTACATGCCTGTAATGCTAGCTACTTGGGAGGCTGAGGCAGGAAGATCATGGGGTCACGAGTTCAAGCCCAGCCTGAGCAATTGAAGAGAGATCCTGTGTTCAAAAAAAGTTCTGAGTTTACACCAAATGATATGCATTCAGAGTCACCCTACAAAATAGTTACTTTGTAACTGTTAGTTCTACTTAAAATGTATACATTTATATAACAATATATCAGTGTAGATACCTGCAGCATAAGTTATTGGAAGACCCAGCTTCTGTGTTAATGCTATACCCTCCTGTGTCCTAATACTTATTAAGAATTCAGCATTTATCCTCTAAAGTTGACTTGGTGGTGGTGGGGGAATCGTGAGAATGGTCTGGAAAAGAAGTGAGGGGATGTGGTGTTGAATTTCCTAATTAAAGTGACTCCAGAAGTTCTTTCAGAGTGCTCTTGGCATCTATGAAACAGGACCAGTGTCTGCCCCATGGTGGGAGAAGGGTCACTAAGGCCTGCCCACCCCCGCCCTGGTCCTCAGGAAACTGGACTGGGCTGGTTGCCCCATGGCAAGGACATAAAATGTATGGGTTTTTTGTGCTTTTACACAAAACGAACTTGTCATGATCAAGTATAGAAATATAAGTATTCCAGAATGAAATTATAAAAAATTGAGTTATAAATAAATAGGAACAGAAAGGTATCTAAAACTTTCCTTACAAAATTATGTGGGTTTTGGTAATCTTTTCATTTTTTTCTTTTCAGCGTATTCCCACATCTTTTTTAAATTCTTAAATTTATTAGTACATGTTTGCAGTACGTAATGATTACGTTCATCATGGGGCATGGTACATGTACATGACACATTTTCTTTTTTTCCCTTTCTGCCAGACCTGCTGGCAGTTAAAATTTGAAACTGATTATTCCAACTCTCTTAAAGTTAAAATTAGTTTAAGTTAAAATTTACAGTCACATTTCTTAAAACTGAGTACTCTGGTAAACTTGACAAAGAAAATAGTTACAGCTCCTTAGGTTTTCAGGGAGAGAAGTTGGCTCCTTTGACTTTGCCCTCTGTGGTGTGACCCCAAATTTCTTACTGATTAGCACTGGGTAAATACTAACCAGAGCGCTTTCCGTGCCTCTCTCAGGAAGGGAGGGTGCTGCAGGGAGGCATTGACAGTGGTGGGTCAGGAGCTCAGTCCTTCCAGCAGCTGGCAGTATTGACCCAGATGGAGGCAAATTTGAATTCTGTGGCTGATTGATTAACTTTCTGCTGGGGAAGAACCACTGTCGCAAGGACGGTGTCCACAGTGAAGGGTCACCGCTTCTCCTGTGAGCACCAGGAGGTCCAAGAGCAGCTCATGCTGGCCACTGGGTCTGCATCCCTGGGAAGTGACCACCACTTGTTCCTAGGAAGGTCGAGGAACAGCTGAACTGCTGTGGCCAGCACTTCAGCCCCTGCAGGGTGCTGTCCAGTGGTTATCAGAGTTGTGACAAGTGCACTCTAATCAGCTGTGACTTTTGATGGCTTTATTGTTATTTAGTAATAGACATGGAAATTTTTTGTCAGACTATGTGTCTATCCTACCCATTTGTCTTTGTTGGTTTGTTGTACAGACATTTTGCCGACATGCCTGGCTTTTTTTTTTTTTCAAAACTGGCCTGCCTGCCTTTGGTCTGACAGATTTCTTAAGCCCATTGATCAAGAAGCTTTCATTATGTGAATGTGCATGTGATTCTCCCTCTCACTCCGTGGTATTAGGGATGAGACTGAGGACCTCACATGTGCTAGAAAAATTCTTACCACTGAGCTGTCTCCCCAGTATTTTTTTTTTTTTTTTTGAGACAAGATCTTGCTGTGCAGTTCAGGCTGGCCTTGAACTCACTGTGTAGCCCAGGCTGGCCCCCAACTCATGACAGTCCTCCCGCCTCGGCCTCCCAAGTGCTGGGATTATGGGCATGCACCACCACGCCTGGCCAGTATTTTTATTTTTGAGACATTCTTGCTAAGTTTCCCAGGCTGGCCTCAAACTTGTGATCCTCCTGCCTCAGCCTCCCAAGCAACTGGGATTATAGATGTGTACCATTACACCCAGCTTCATGATCTTTTTTTCCCCCTATGGTCTTTAACCTTGAAGAGGAAGTAGTATGAGATGATGGTCTGGTATAACGGAGAGCCTGAGAAAGGAATAACAGTATGATCATCTCATTGGACTGCAGATTTGCCACATTTTTACTTCATCCTGTTACTTCGTCTTTCCTACACATCAGCAAGAGAACTTAGGAAGCCTAGCAATAGAGCTTGAATGTGTGTCCCTGGAATTTCTTCTGGCCAGCCTGCCTTTGGGTGCTTGGAGACACATGGCTTCCACTGTGGGAAGAGCTGACTCTCAGTTGATAAGGGGTATGGATGCCTGTGCCAAGCACAATATCAGGATAATGCTGTAACTGTTGTGTACATGAACTTTATTCCACTGTATGAAAAAGTGTTTTAAGAACTGCCATTTAGGGCCAGGGATTTAGCCAGGCGTGGTGGCACATGCCTATAATCCCAGCACTGGGGAGGCTGAGGCAGGAGGATTGCCACAAGTTTGAGGCCAGTCTGGACTACATAGCAAAACCCTGTCTCAAAATTTTAAAAAGAGGACCAGTATTTCCGTGTTAGTCATCTCTCTGCAATGATGTTTTGATATTTTGACGAATACCTTCAGCATAGTGGTTCCTGTTTTTGTCCCTCTCTGTCCTTAAAGAGTGAACACAACAGGGAGGGTTCTGAGCTGCTTTTCTGGAGTAAAAATTGAGCCCTCCCAAGTCAGCTTACTAGAAACTGTAACGATGTAAAACATAGTCACTGGCTATTCAGATGCAAATATTTTGTATTGCTTATTTAAAACAGTTGTTACTGGGAGCAGCATTGTACTTGCAAGGAAGATATTTTGTATAATAGTTGAAAACAAATTTATCTTTCATATATAAGCCATTGCTGTGACCTCTCAGAAGGGGAGGTGATATGGAGGGAGAAGAGCTTTAAAAAGCAACCAAACTAGCAAGCCACAATCAGTCTCTCTGCTCCTGGGGCCTTCCGGCTTTGTGCACCTCAGCTGAGTTTGAGCATGTACATTTCTGCACTAGGCTGTTTTCGACTTTGCAGCATTCAGGGTAATGTTTTACAGAGGTTGGTTGGTTGTTAACTAGTACTTGTGGAACATGACCACCGTGTGTTATGGTGAATGCTGATGGTTGGCTATGTGTTTGTGAAGATGGTGATTCAGAAGGTGCTAGACTATGGGCCCATCTGTTGTCCTCTCATGCCAGTGCGTGGAGATTCAAAACAGACCTTTTCCCATGGAGGGTCATAAGCATCAGTGAGTGCGTCAGTCTTTTTGTTTGTGTGTTTTGGTACCGGGAATGGAACTCAGGACCTTATGCTTGCCAGGCAAGTGAGGTGGCACTGAGCTAAATCCCTGGCCTGTGTCAGTCTTTTAAGGAGTGGAGTTCTTTGCATTTTCACCATGCCAGGCTCTGTCCCTTGAGCACTGGTTGTCATTGGCGTCACCCCTGAGCTCGGTAGATGTAAATTCAAGGTCCTGCCCAGGAACAGCTTAATAAGCTCTCCAAGTGATTCTTCCTGCGGGTTCAGTTTGGCCCCATAGGGCTAGAGGGGCACTGAGGCCCGTGACTGGCGTGTGAGTTGCAGATGGCCGGATTTCCTAAGCACTGGGAAGGGATGTGGCTCAGGCTTCCTCCTCCTGGTAACACACATTTCCTTCAGCTGGAGCTGGAGGAGAGGGAGGTAGCTTAATCCAGGAAAGTAAAACATAAAGGAGGTGTTCGGCTAAAACTTTTTCTGTAATTGAGTGCTGACTGTGGTCTGCTGAGTGTCATTCGAGTGTTAAATGTGGAACCGCTGGCCGAGTCCTTGCTTTAGACTTGATCTGGGGAGGAGCAGCGCCTGTTAGGAGAGAAAGCCGAGTCCCCCCGCCCCACCCCCTTACAGCTCAGCAGCTGAGGAACTGTGTCAGACTTTACTGCTAGCCTCAGGACAGTGAGGTGGGAGTGGATATCAGTTGGTTTGGCAGCTGGTACTCTCCCCCCATAAATAGACTGTTTTCACTTAAACCTTTAAAACAGGCCGGGCCCAGTGGCACACACCAGTGATCACAGCACTCTGGTAGGCCAAGGCAGGAGGATTGCAAGTTTGAGCCCACCTGGATAATTTAGCAAGACTGCCTCAAAATTTAAACAGCCCCCCCGACTCCCCGCCGAAAAAAAAGGCTGGAATCTTCACCCCTGCAAAAACAAAGACAAAAAGACAGAACTTCAGGTTTTCTAAATTGACCTCATTTTTCTTTCATCATTGTTTTCCACTGAAGTTTTTTTCAATTCTTATTAAATTGACCCTACGTAGTCTAGTTTGAATGACATTTTTGAGCTGCTTTTTGTTTGCAGTCACTAAAGCAAAGCAACAGGGAGCAAGTTAATAAAATGCTTAACCCAGTGTCCTTCAACTGAGGAATGGATAGACAAGAGTGATATATTCATATGGTGGAATATTTGGCAGTAAAAAAAAAGGAACGGAGTTCTGATACATGCTGCCCCAGGGATGACTCTTGAAAACATGCTGACAGGAGCTAGTCACAAAAGACCATATAGTAAAAGGTCTCATTTATATGCAATGTCCAGATTAGGCAAATCTATAGTCAGATTAGTTGCTGAAATGATTGGAGGATTAAGAATAGTGGGGAATGACTTAGCAATGGGCACAGGGTTTCTTTCTGGAGTGATGAATACTCTAAAACTAATTGGCAGGTATTGGTTGCATTATTCTGTGTACTAAGCATTACTACATTGTACATTTCAAATGTGTGAATTTTATAATATGCAAATTACTTTCCATGAAGCTGTTTTTCCTAAGAGTACTAAGACAGTACTAATGTCTTAACATGCAAGTCAAAATACTATACTGTCTATAACTATTGAATTAGGTGGACCAGAAAAGCTTTTGCAACTTATTTGTCGTTAGATGTGAGCCTGCTCCCTTTTGTGGGAGAGCCTTACTGTATCCACTTCCTATCAGAGCATTTCTAAGCATTTGGAAGGCCTTGTCCAAATATTTGAGAGCTGTTTAAAGTTGCTGAAGTGGCACCTTTGGAAGAAGGCTGGAATGTTGGAAAACAGCGTTGATATTTTCAGTGATACAAAAGGTCAGACTCTCAATGTAATGTTGGGCTTTTTGGGCTCCTTGGTCAGATTAAGTTTTGAGTGAATGATAAAGGTGGGGATTAATCTGTTTTCACTGAATCCACTGCCTGAAATTCAAACATTCAAGCACTGCCATTTGAATTTGCCTTTCTGTTTCAAATAGCTTTCCTGATTGAGTATAGAAGAAAATCACTACAAACTTGTTCCCCCTGCAGTGTTTTAGCTACTATAATTAAATCAGCTCGCCTAGGAGTCTGAGTCAGTTGCCTATGAGTTTGTGGTCTTGGATTTTTCCCTCCTGTCTCAGCTTTTATTGCAATTTGCACTTCCTTTGTAAAAAGTATGAATGAGAGGTAATCTTAAACTGAGTTTGAGGACTTGAGAGGCAAGGAATGACACTTCTCAAAGGAAAACTTGCATAATTAGATTTATTTACCAAAATGAGAGAAAGAGCTGGGTAATAATTTGATATAATCCAAAAGTTCAGTAATTACACATGTGTTAGAAGTAAAATACAGTATTTCATTGTCATCTGAGTCTCTTTTATTCTCAGACTCTTAAAAGACATTTTAGATACCCTTTTGATAATTCCCCGGGAAAGGGAAATGTATTCTGAACAACCCTAGTCCGTGGGGATGCATCTTGGAAAAGCCAACACGAGAGAACAGCCTGCAAAGCCTAGACAGGGTAATCCTGGGAATTCACTATAGCAGTGTAGCGAAGACACAACAAATGCTGGCAGGGCTGTGGGGAAAGAGGAACCCTGCTCCACTGCTGGTGGGAGTGTCGACTGGGGCAACCTCTGTTTAAATCAGTATGGAGAGACCTCAAAGAACTGGCACTGGAAGGGAAGCCCCATTTGACCCAGCTATTCCCCTGCTGGGTATCTTCCCCAAAGAATTAAAAGAATCATACCACAGTGATATATGTGCACCCATGTTCATAGCAGCACAGTTCGTAATAGCTAAAGCTTGGAAGCAGCCCAATTGCCCATCAACTGGAGACTGCATAAAGAAAATTTAAAAAATAAATAAAATGGAGTACTACTCAGCCATAAAAAATGAGAAGTTATAGCTAAATGTATGCACATTGAGGCAATACTCTTAAGTGAAATAAATGACACCTGTAAATGTTGAATGGTTTTTCTAGTGTGAGGAACAGTGTAAGAACTAAAAGGTATAATAGATAATGTGAAATAGGAAGAAAAGGGGCAAATGTGAAGGGGAAGTGGGAGGGGTAGGGGAAAGGAAAAAAGGGAACGGAATTAATATGAGAAAATGAAAAAATGGAAACAAAGTCTTTGTAAATAGGGAGGGATGGAGGGGGTTGAAGGGAGGGCAGGGGAATGGGGAAAAAATAAGAACCAAGATGGATTATGTAAAGGTGCACATTTCCAATGATGAATGTCATTATATTGTATACTTAAAATATATCCATAAAATTCATTTAAAAAAGCCTTTCAGCTAAATCAGGAAAAAAGAAATTTTAACTACTCGAGACTTAGGTGACCTTCAAACATAGCCCCAAACCCCATATATCCTTTTTCCCTTTAAAAGCCTCATCATTTTCCAGAGAACTACATAGCCACTGACCTGGGTGCTGTCAGAAGCCACAGGAGATAGTTATTAAGAGCTGGGAGATCCCTCCCAGGCCAGATGATTTCCAACCGCTAGGTTTTAGAAGTGGGAGCGGCAAGGATCAGCTTCAAGTCCTCCACAGCCCAGGGCTTGAGGAATGAGCAGCAGGGGTGCTGAGTTTATTTGCTTTAACAGGATGAACTGTTACTGAGTTTATTAAAAGCAGAACTAAACAGGCTGGAGTTTAAGGTCTTTAATGTGGGTGACATTGGAGCCATTCATCCCGTGCCATTGCAGGTCCCCTTGAAGAGAACGGTTCTCCTTCCAGAAAAATGCAAGAGCAGCTGCAAGCTCTTTTTTGTGAAAAGCTTCTTGGCCAGCTTCTCCTGGCACCCTAGTGTTTTCTTCCTCATGGTCAGGCAGTGTTATTGGCCATCCCATGCCATGTGCGGGCACCCCTGAGAAGGCAGCCCCAGCCACCCCGCCTGAGAGTACTCAGGGCACACACGTGGCCCAAGGTGCTGGGTGCACCACCTAGCACTGTGGACCAGAAGGGCGAGTCTAGACCTTCCATTCACAGATTAGGTGGACGAGGTCAGGGGCAAGGAGTCATCTGCCTGAGGTCCTTCATAGGTTATAGACCCAGTTCTTGAACCCAGGTCTTCTCACCCTGTGTTCTTCCTGCTGTCCACTGACCCCCAGATCTGGCCTGTGCCCAGAAGCACTTGGGTGACTTTAAGAAACACAGAGCCCTGGCCTGGGGGCCAGAAATTCATGTTTGAAAAGCAGCTCGGGATATTCTAACCTCTGCGGAATATGGCACCTGTGTTCTTTGGTCCACCACTTCGAGGCAGGGAAGTCTGACTGTCCTGTGCTCGCAGTGCCCACAGGTGCCCCTGCACCATCTGCTGTTGGTGTCCATAGACTGAGTGAGTCCCAGGATGTGGGAGGGAGGGCCATTAGCAGGGCTTGGGCCTGCGCACCATTTCAGTAAAGCCATTATGGTCATCAGCTCTTAGTACAGTAGGTGTGAGCCAGGCCCATCTAGGATAAGAACAACAAAAGGTCTTTAAAAGATTTATTAAAGAAAAGGTAGAGTTGGTATTAGGTTTTCATTAACTTCATTGAGGTAGAGATAGATTTATGTGTTAAGTATTTTAAATAGTACATGCTTTATACAGTTAAGTGGCCTGGGGCAAATACCTGTGAAACTCTAGTTTTTCATTTTTTAAAAATGCAGTTTTGCTGGCCAGTTTTATTTTTTATTTTTTAAATAAAATTAATTTCCTTCCTCCTTTTGTTTTTAGGCATTTCTCTTTAAGCATACACTAGTATTTTACTAACATGAGCAGCTCACCTTTTTTACTGAAATAAAAACCAGCTCAAGTTTGGCTACCATCTGTCCCCCTCCCCCACGAAAAAAGGTTTTTCTGTTAAATATGATCAGTGTGACAAATATGCACTCTAGAACGTCACTTTGAAGGGTTAAGGCATCTTCAATACAATACCTGGCTAGTGTTCAAGGTAAGACATCATATACCAAAATTCTTACAATACATAGTTGTGGAAAGACCCCATTATTGTTAATCTGTAGAGTGCTACTTCTCTAAACTTATGTATACATTTCCAGTATAAATAGTAAAGTACGATTATGTCTATTTCCTTATGTTTTAATATTTTAGAACTCTACGTAGGGCTATGTGTCTGTCTTAGTCTTAAATGGAAGAGCATTTGGAAGGAAGACATGAGCTATTGTCTGCACTATTACCAATCTGGCTATGCATGTGTGGGGGGCTCAGGCACAAAATTAAACTTTCATCAGCCCTACTTGCCCCCAAACACGCAAGGAAAGATATTTTCTGGTATTCTGGCAAGCCTGAGATAAATGCTGCCCTTTGGCAGAGGTAGATTTGATTTGCTTTGGTTTAGTTTGGTTTTTTGAGACAGGGTCTCACTATGTAGCCCAGGCTTCCCTTGAACTGTCAGTGATCCTCCTGCCTCAGCCTGCTGAGTGCTAGGATTACAGGTGTGCACTCTCACACCTGGTGGGGTGGGCATAGATTTTAAATGATTTACTGTATACTGTACACACGTGTGAGTTGGACTGCCTTCATTATTGTTTTGACAAAAGTATGCGGAGGGGGAATTGCCAAGACAAGAAAAATTGCAAGCCAGGCACTCTTCTCTAGTCTGTGTGTGGTGATGCATTTGAGCCTGCAGACTTCAGGCTTTGATGGGGCCATCCTCCTACAGTCTCACTTTATTTCTGTGGCACTGTTATAAGTTAGAGGGACCAGCTTGCATCCAACAACTGCTTCCGTGTAAACATAACACTAAGATAATAAAAAGGAAAGTTGAGAGTTAGGTGTCTTTCTTTAATTGCTGACATTTGATTTCTTTTCAACCCTAAAATATGTGTGCAAATGGTCCTATTATTCCAGTAAATATCTCATTTTAAACTTTGCTGTGTTGCAGCACATTATTAAAAGATCTATGAAACTGAAAATAGTAGTTCTAAACATAGAACTGCTTAACATCCTATCGATTGTGTAGTACCATGCCTTGGTCCCACAATTTGGATGGGCCGAGCCCCTTCTTGCCCCTACATAGCCTTTGGAAAATGTGTGTGGTAGGGGGAGGGATGCTCGTAGCTGTTCCAGTGACTGGGGACACCTGGGCTTAGTAGTGGCTCAGGGATGCACGGTGCTCTAGTCTGGCAGAGTGATCACTTGTGCTGTCCAGGATGCCAGTAGCACCCTCTTCAGGAAACACTGGAGAGTCAGGGCTGATAAAGTAACACCCCCACCCACTATCTCAGAGCAGCTTAGGTGCTGACCATTAATATGGTGTTCATTCACCTGTCACTTAGATTTCATTAGTCCTGATATGTGAAATCTTGGAATAGAAATAATAGAGATGTGCTGTGTATGAATATAGATATATTAAAGTTAACTTGATTACTTCAGGGGAGGGTTATTAAAGTAAGAAAGGTCCTGGCGTATACTCAGTCAGACCCGGGCTTGATGCTTTTGATGGAGCCAGTGGACAGAACAGCGGAGGAAAAGCCTGTTCTTGGTATTGCTGGTCCCACTTTTATGTGTTATTGCAGAGCCAGGAAAAATTAGGCGCAGTCTTTAAGCTTCTCTCCCAGATGTCATGATTTCCCTTGGAGCATAGGTAAAGAATTTTGTGGACTGATTGCCAGATGATTTGTGTTGCTGCTGCTGCTCACACCAAGTATATAACAAAGTGTGGATTTATAGATAGATCTATGCAGACCTCAGCAGGTTTCACATTCTACTCGCTACTGGGTCATTATAGTCGACTTCAGTGAAAGTATGCGTTATACCACTTGCTTGCTTTTCCAAAGACTTGTGTGAACTTTTGGAGTCAAATTGTGACCTAATTGAAAACCTTAAAAGTGTACATTTTAAATTCCTATTCTTGTTAATGTCCTTTAGTTTGTGAAAGGGTTAATATCATTTTTTAAAATGGCAGTTATTAGCTTCAGTTTCAGATGATATTTTTTCACAGTCCTTAAACTTAGAAATGATCAAAGTTTATTTTAAAATTTTGGGGTACCTTTTAGATATACATAATAACATTCATCATAGAGAATTTGCACCTGTGCATAATATATCTTGCTCCTTTTTCCCATTTCCCTCCCTTCCCTCAACCTTCTTCCCCCCATTTACAAAAGCTTTGTTTCCTTTTCCCCTTGTCCCTCCCTTCCTCCCCTCTCCGCCCCAACCTTGGTACTGGGGATCAAACTCAGGACCTTGTCCTTACCTTGGCACCACTGAGCTACATCCCCGGCCCTCCCCTTTTCTTTTTGAACATTTTCTTCCCATTTCCCAATATCTAGTCTACATTTTAGTCTTTATTTACACTTTTGGTTTCTCACACCAGAGAAACTGTGGTATTTAAACATGTGTGTCCGATTTAATAAATGATCAAAATGTCGTTCGAGCTGTTTCACATAGAATCTGGCCTTTTCTGTTTGTCTTGCCAGGTAGCAGCTGTAGATCCTGTTGACTTGGTGATTGAGGTTCTGAGTTGGTAACTAGCAGAGAAAGCAAGCGCATCTAGGTCCTGTCTTGTCACTCTGCTGTCCACTTGAGTGCAGAGCATGATGTGTCCTTGTTGGCTTCAGTGTCAGTGATGGGAGTGGTGTTTGTTGTAGGAATATTGGACTTTGACGCTGGTTTTCCCATCTCTAATATATGCTCTTGGAACTGTATTCAAAAGATATGAAAGATTGCTTTATTTTTATGCTTCATAGAAGTCAATTTAAATTTTTTTTTTTAAAGAATAAACTGTTGCCAGCAGGAAATGAAAGAAATTTGGGGTTTGATATTTCAGTATGACTTAAGACTAAAATGTCTCTAATCTTGCTCTTCAGTAAACCTTAGTTCTTTAACTTGAGTTGAGCTGGGCGTGGTGGCGCATCCCTATCATCCCAGCACTCGGGAGGCCGAGGCAGGAGTTTGAGCCCAATCCAAGCAATTTAGCCAGACCCTGTCTCAAAATTAACAAAAAGGTAAGAGCATTGGGAATGTAGCTCAATATGAAGGCGAGGGTTTCACATGTGTGGTGCTCTGGTTGGATGCCGAGACCTCTGTGGGCCAGTACTTGAAGGGTCTCTGTCTGTATTATATCTCTAACTATTGTGTGCCTTGGTAAATCCGGGTTTTCTCAAATCAGAAATGTGAAAACTGCCCTTGAAATCACTTTTCTTTTTTCCTTTTAAATAACTGTATGGCAACATTAGAAACATTTTTAAGGCCCTCCCATCACCTGGACCACCTCGGTTCCCTTTGATTTTATCACCCTGATGCTACCATTTCACTTTGCTTTTTTATCGAAATAGATCTTATGTGTTTGGTGGATAGAGTATGTGCCATTTTGCTTGTCACATTTTTTTATTCTGGACACAAGTTTTCCTGTTTCTGCTGTCTACATAATTACCATTTTAAACAGCCACATAGTATTCTGTTCTTTTTGTGTCTCTAGTCATTTCACCACTTCTTCAGCGTTCAGCCGGTGTCTAATGTTGTGCAAACCTTGTGGTGCTTGGCTTCTCCTCTGTCCTGCACTTACTGCCTGGTCCTCTGGAGCTGCCTGCCTTGGGGCCATGACCAGGTGTGCGGACAAATACATTAACAATTACACAGTAGTTTTTCGAAATGCCACTTAGCCCAAATTTATTGAAGCAGAGAACCCATGCGTGTGAACCCAGCCTCTGCACTTGCTGAGACCGCAGACTCAACTGTCCATGGTCATGGTGTGTGGGTGTGTGTTTTATGACCAGTGTGAGAACAGATGTCGCAGAATACACTGTTGTCGCACTGCCAAGTGGCTTTGAGTTCTGTGGAATGCTCAGGAGGGCACCAAGAGAAGGGAACCCACAGTTAAATGTGATTGTTTTGTTCTGTTTCAGATCAATGTCCGGGTTACCACCATGGATGCGGAGCTCGAGTTCTCCATCCAGCCAAACACCACGGGAAAGCAGCTTTTTGATCAGGTTGGTCTCTGACCTTGAGAGAATTACTATTTAGAAAAAATTTTTTGCAACATCCAAGTCATTTTGCTTGTTAAGTGAATTGCCTTGGTTTGCTCACTCAAGGTAACAGATGAAAAGGATCTTTGAAAAAGGTAAAAAGAACTATACTTTCTCGTGACACCATTACAAAACACTTTTTAAAAGATGGGAGATTTCTGTAACATTTACTGTTGATATTATTTATATTTGGTTTTTTCTAATAACTACTTCAAAACAGTTCTTTTTTAAAAAAATTAAAAATAATTTTTATTGGTACATTTTAGATATACAGTATAATGACATTCATCATTAGAAATTTGTACCTTTACATAATATATCTTGGTTCTGATTTTTTTCCCCATTTCCCCTGCCCTCCCTTCAACCCCTCCACCCCTCCCTATTTACAAAGACTTTGTTTCCATTTTTTTCATTTTCTCATATTCAAATATAGTCTTATCTTAATAGTTCGGTGTTCCCCAAAGTGGACAGAAAACCATTATTTGGCATTGTTTTTACAGATTTATGTCGAAGGTCAGCAAACGTTCTACAAACAGCTAGATAGCAAATGTTTTCACCATGCAGGCCACACATCCTCTGCTGTAACTATTAAGCTTTGCCATCGTAGTATTGAAAGCAGCCATAAACTCATGAATGAAGGGCATGGCTGTCTTCCAGTAAAACTATATAACAACACTGAATTTTTATGTGATCACCCCCAAGCATTAAAAAAATAGAAACCCATTCTTGTGGGCTGCACAAATGGCAGAGGCTGTAGATAGCTGTCCTGTTTTATTTTAAAACCCCTTCTGTGATTGAGATAAGGCCACCATTGCTAATGTGAGCACCGTGACAGCATGGTGAGGACCTTCAGGCTCTGGGGTCCCTCTGGTTTCTTTCTTGACACCCCACTGTGTCTTCTGTTGTGTCTTAACAAAACATTTTCAGTGGTCAACTCCAGGCAAATCCTCACTCCAGAATGCTCTTTGTGGTAAGAAGTTTTTCCAGCATGTATTATTTGATGGAAATGGGGTGGTGCTTCATAGAAAATCCAGTCCTCCCTCCCTGCTCCCTTCTCACTCCTCTGCCCAACTTCTCGGACTAAGTGGGCTCAGATGGTGGTGAGGGACACACCTGAAAAGTCCTTGTGGTGCATGGGTCACTGGGAGGCTGTGGTGAGCACCCTTGAGTCAGCAAAGACCGTTCTGTGTTCTGGAGAAGGCAGCACAGGTGCATCTGAGGTCCCGTGCCTCCCCAGAAACCCAAAGAGAATGGCAGAGGTTAAGAACTGTGAGCTACCGTGAATGTATGACACTCTTCTAGGAAACAGTTCCAAGCTCTAGAGAGTGGGGTCTACTTTACTTTTTTTTTTTTTTTGTATATCCTTTTATTGGTACATTTTAAGGTGTACAGTATATATAATGACATTCATCATTGGAGATATGCACCTTTACATACTCTCTTGGTTCTTATTTTTTCCCCCTTCCCCTGCCCTCCCTTCAACCCCTCCATCCCTCCCCATTTACAAAGACTTTGTTTCCATTTTTTCATTTTCTCATATTAATTCCATCCCTTCTTTCCTTTCCCCTACCCCTCTCATTTCCCCCTCCCCTTTGCCCCTTTTCTTCCTATTTCACATTACCTATTATACCTTTTAGTCCTTATTTACACTTTCAGTTGGATCTACTTTTCTAGGCTAACTAAATTTCACATGAGGGCAAGGATCCTGTGGAACACAGGGCCAGAGGTCAGTTATGAGGCACTTGGACCAGGACCTACTTTCCTAAGAGGCCCCACTGGCAGGAGCTATGTTCTGTGTTCATGCACCAAACCTGAAAATGAGGGAAACTCAGGAGGTGGAATTTTTGTACATTTAAAGAATCCAGGTAGCTCCACCCAGATTTAAGTCTATCTCTGCTCTGGTGGTACAGGCGGCTCTGTACCTGGTTGCAGTGCCAGGATGTGCCAGGCTGGTCCTTCAGAGATGGGTGTGGTCTGGGCAGCTGGTCATCATTACTGCTGTCACTGTTGTTTTGAGGTTTTTCCTTAGGTCTGTGTTTGCCCAGTCATTGCTCCAGGTGAGACTGGATTGAGGGTTAAAACACTAAATGTTTCTTCTGAAACATAATCCCAGAGTGAGTTGAATAGAGCCAGCTGAGCCCTGCATGGATGGCTACACCCCAAGTGTGGACAGTGCCCTGGCTTCCAGGGTTGGCTTTGCTTCTAGCCAGCATGTAACTTGCTCACTTTCCCAGGCACAATAGTCCCTGTAAATGAATGGTGAGGCCTCAGACAAAATTTTTTAAAAGCAGAAGCGAAAACTTTAGGAAGTAGAAAAACGAGACTATAGATACAGAAAAATATCTGGTGGGAAGCTGGTTCATGGGCCAGACTTTGCTTGGCACTGAAATACAACTGCATGGGGCAAGGTGAGAGACACACTGGAGGTTAGTGGTCCTACTCTTCCCCACCTTCCTGTCCTCGAATCTGCTCACAGCAATGTGTCTTGGTCTGTCACTGAGCTCTAGTGCAGGGCTCCGGTTTGTTGGAGAACATCTTGGGGCCAGCTGCCATGGAGTGGGCAGGCAGGGCACAAAGTTGGGGCTGGATGGCCACAAGGCATGTGATGTCCTGAGTGTGGGGATGCTGGGGGCATCAAGGAGGATTTCAGCTGTGGCTTGAAGTCAAGTGAAGCAGGCACACCCTTGCTTTTTCCTTCTGAAACCTGCCATCCAAGCCTTCTGAGGCAGAGGTGGTGGGGTCAGGGGGGTATAACACTGTTGGGGTGCTCCGTGGTATGAGGGTGTCAGTGGGAAGTAAGCAAAGGCCCTTGAGGGCCATTTCTTAGGAATAGGGGATTTTCTCATTTGGATGAACTATGGGATGGTGGTTAGAATGCACTGAGGGAAAGGTTAATTCTCCTGTGCCATTTGGAGAAGCCATGTCACCTTGAAGTAGGGCACTGAAACAGATGCTGAGAAAGGTAGATTCCTATAGTAAAGATGTGCAGTAGTAGGTCAGGACAAGTAAGTCATCTTGACTTGATTGCACAAATGGCTCAAGACTCTGTGACTTGTGCCATCATAGCAGATGCAGGAGCGGGCTGAGTGGTGGCCCTGACAGTTGGTGCAAGCCTGAGTGATGGAAGTGCTTCCCAGCCACTCCAGTCCAGGCTGTGGCTGTGTTGGGTGGGTGAAGTGGAAAGGCTGGATTAGGTGACAAGGTGCTGGTTTGTGGGGAACAGGAGATCAGGATTTGTTAGAGACCTGGTCTGTGCTCTCGGCATTCAGCTGCCATAAACACAAAAGATGTAGGGCTTCACAAAGACCCGGGAAAAGAGCACTTTGGAAGAAACTTAGTTTCCTTCACATCGTCCCACAATGAAGAAAGAGTCCTGGGAATAGTCCATCCTCTTTCTGGTGGGTTAAGAGAGGATGAACATGTCAGTCCTTGGCATTTAATACAGACAGTGAGCTGGGGTGTAGCTCAGTGGCAGTACTTGCCTAGCATGCATGAGGCCCTAAATCCCATCTCTAGCTCCTCAGTCAATCAGTTGAGGCTCCCGGAGTGTTAGCCAGCATTTGGCCTTGTGAATGAGGAAACGGGCCTACACCAGGTGTTCACTTGAAATTTTGGGTTTTGCTTTCAGCAAATGCCACACATGTGGTTTCTTGTGGCTTCAGTCTTCTTTCTCAAGTATAGAAGCCATATATAGGAAAATGGAACATTAAAAAAAAGTTTTATGTGTGGGATTGAAAACCACATGTCAAATCCCTGGGACACAGTCATAATGATGTTTAGCATGCCTATCCCTCCCTTTCTCTCTTTTTTATTTATAATCTCTCTTTTTAACATACTATACTCATGAGAATAACCAAGACTCTTGCTTTGATTCACCATGGCTTTTTTTGTCATGTGAATTTTACACTTGGTCTTAGCCAAAAGGCCGAGAAGCGATGATGTGGTGAATTTTAAATGTGAAATCCTTGCTATGGCCCAAGGTTGGGAAGCTACCTTAGCTGTATCAGAATTTCACATTTCTGGGGGCATAAAAAAAATGCCAGTCACCCCTTGGCATCTATACAGCCAAGTGCCCCCATCATACCTTTACCACTCAAAGCCTGCCATCAGCCACTTCCTGCTTTCTGAGGACTGCTGATTTCCTGTTTCTTAGTCAGAGTCCTCCACCAGAGAGGAGGCTCAAGTGGTGTGCAAGTTATCCCAGCCACTTTCCACCTGGACACAACCATTGCTGCTGGACCGCAGGTCCCACAGTTCTCTGCTCACCTGATGATCTTACTCAGGAAAGCGCCTAATAGTGTAGGGAAGTAGGAGAGTTTATGGGATTTAAAGATAACCCAGAATATGTTGGAATTTCTATTAAAATAGCCTGATAGCCTGTCGGTAGCAGGTTACTTGAGGTGGCATAGGAGAGATGCTGCCAGTGGGTTTGACTAAGCAGGTGGCCGTCGAAGTCTCCTGGGGACTACTGGACATGTGAGTGACTGCTGGTAGCCATTGTCCATTTGAGGGAGGTTTTCATGACTGAGCGCCTCTCTCCCACCCTCTCTTGCAGGTGGTTAAGACAATTGGCCTCCGGGAAGTGTGGTACTTTGGCCTCCAGTATGTGGACAATAAAGGATTTCCGACCTGGTTGAAACTTGATAAAAAGGTAAGTCAAACTTAACTATTTACAGGTTATTAATTGAGTGTTGGTCTACTCCATTGCCATTAAAACCAGCTCAGTTTTAACTCTGAAACCTTTTGGATTTTTGTTCCTATTGGTGTAAAAAGTTTTTACAAAGAGGTTGCAGACTTCTAGTAAATGAAAATGCAGGTTAGGAATTAGATCCTGGCATTCCTCATCACCCTCCCTTACCGGAGCAGAAGGTGGTTAATTACCTATCTTTTAGTTGACCATAGCTTTTTTTCAGTGAGATTGTTAATCTTAGAAACCATGAATCACTCACTGTGTTGTAAGAACCTGTTATTGCTTTGTTTAAACCTGATAGATTATCTTCCAACTAACCCTAAGATTGGGTAATTCCACAAACAATTATAAAGAGAGGTCATCAGCTGAATGCACTTTATTCAAACCCTGAAAACTTTTTTTTCTCTTAACACCCCCTATGTCACTAACAGATTGGGGTGATAGTGGAAGAAATATGGCACTGAGGCACGTGGACAGATTCCAGGACTACAGATCACTGGGGCTGGGGCTGGGTCATTTCCAGATCTGATCTCTCTGGGATTAATAGCCCCTTCCTAGAAATGAGGGCTGTGACAGTCTGCTTGGCAGGTCAGTGACTTAGGATTCTACTGAGCTTTTTTGTCTCTCGAAAGGTAACTTCACAACAAATACTGCCTTCTGAGAGCAGCTCCTTTGGAGCTTTGGTCAGCAGCCTGATTTTAGGGTGACTGGAAATGGCTCCCAAGCATGTAATGAGTGCTGGCTTTTGTTACCCAGGTGTCTGCGCAGGAGGTCAGGAAAGAGAACCCCCTTCAGTTCAAGTTCCGGGCCAAGTTCTACCCAGAAGACGTGTCTGAGGAACTCATCCAGGACATCACGCAGAAGCTGTTCTTCCTGCAGGTGAAGGAGGGGATCCTTAGTGATGAGATCTACTGTCCCCCTGAGACGGCTGTGCTCCTGGGGTCCTATGCTGTGCAGGCCAAGTTCGGAGATTTCAACAAGGAAGTGCACAAGTCTGGGTACCTCAGCTCTGAGCGGCTGATCCCACAGAGGTGAGCAGAGGGTGCTTGGTGCCTGGTAAGCAGTCACCGGCCTTGGGATGTGGAAGTGGTAGATTGAGAGGAAGCAGGGGACTCTGAAGGTCAAGTACTCTTAAGTACCAGAATGTGCAGAGCCAGCAGTTTCAAAGGCATTGATGATTAACTGAGACATAGTCAGGGTTGGCACACTCCCTTTCTCCTGGAATCTGGCAAGCAGCATGTCACGGGGGCGGGGGGCCGGGTCCTCATCCGTCTGGCTTGTTGTGACCTGTCTGCTCGGCTCTTCCTGGCATATAGTCTCTTGCCTCTGCACAGTTTGCCCTTATTCATTAATGGTCAGAAAAGTTACCCCTTTTGGAAGAAAAAGTCTCGTGAAACACCTTTAAAAATTCTTCCAGCGGGACTGGGTTTATCTTCTACAAAAGGCTGACTCTTCAGGGTAATCCTCAAAAATAAAAATGCTACACATTAGAAAGTAGAAACACAAACTTTGTTGTATTTGAAAGGACAGGGTTTAGGTGACAGTATTGTATCCTCCTCTTGCAATCCAGAGTCATGGATCAGCACAAACTCACAAGGGACCAGTGGGAGGAGCGGATCCAAGTGTGGCATGCAGAACACCGAGGGATGCTCAAGTGAGTGCTGGTTGTGTGGCTCAAATCTGGATCATCTTCTGCCCATCCAACCTGTCTTTTCAGGGGCTCTGAATAGTACTTTCAGAGCAGCCAGCCTCAGGCGAGCACCAGCCTGTTGCCAGGGCTTTGTTGGGGGAGGGAGATTTGTTTTGGTATTGTTGAAACAAAGCCAGGTGGTCTTGCCTGAAGAAAGAAGCAGTTTAAGCCTTCAGATCCTAAAAGCTCTCTCTTCTTCAAAGTCTTGGGTCTGAAACTCATTTTAATTGGGGGGTGGAGGAGTCCTATTCACCAGAAATTAGAATGAGGTTTTTCATCCCTCTGTCAAAGAGGTGCTCGTTTTCTCATTGCTTGAAAGATCATTGTCTTCGAACATATGCATAAGTGCAAACAGCAAGTCCCAGGTGAAAAATAATTGCTGTTAGCACATGTGAAGCATGAAGGACAAAAGAACTTGTGGCTGTAAGCCAGCTCAATATGAGAAAGGACCAGGTTTTCTGACTCTAGGCCCTGTTGTCTTTGAGTCCCACCATGACACTCACGCGTGCACACACATAGTATCTCTGCATTTTCCTGGCTGAGGAGTTCCTTTGCAATTTGGGCCTCAGAGATGTTATGCTTCAGAGTTTCTGAGATGAGTTTCAGAGATGTTATACTTCAGAGAAAATGTCTCAAAGCCTGCAGCAGTCATTTCTTCCAGAGAGAGCAGGGTATGTCAGCAGCCAGGGCCCAGGACAGGAAAGAGCCTCTCAGAGCACTGCTTCTAAGCAGATCTGGTCCCTCAGCTGAACTGCCTTCAGCTGCCCAGTTTCTTGCTTGCCTATGCTGTTTTCCCATCTGTGTGAATGTCCTCCATTTTTAACACTGGCAGAAGTTTAACTATGTGAGATGCAGAACACTACTTAAAATTATGCCTGTTTTGCCTCCCTTTTTAGAGATAATGCTATGCTGGAGTACCTGAAGATTGCTCAGGACCTGGAGATGTATGGAATCAATTATTTTGAGATCAAAAATAAGAAAGGAACAGACCTTTGGCTTGGAGTTGATGCCCTTGGATTAAATATTTATGAGAAAGACGATAAGTGAGTTGAAGCTTATAACCGTTGTTAGCTGGTGGGGTCAAAGGCCTGGAAACAATGGTGGAAATGGCAGTAATGTGTGTATTGGCAGTAATTTTGAAGTATCTGTTTAGCACTTAATCAGCCCAGAGTGTTAAAGGTTTTGGGGCTTTGCCTTGGTCATCTCAGCGGTTAGCCCAGGGGAGGGTCCTCCACTCTCCAGTCTCCAGTCTGCCCAGACCCACCAGCTGCCTGCAGGTCCTGGCACATCTATGAGTACTCTTACCTAGGCAGCCCGGCCAGGTGGGCTCATACCTCGAGACTTGTACTAATTTAACCAGGAATATTTATGGTGCAATCAGACACTTGAAGTTTCTGTAAACAGCCTGTATGTGTAAGTAATTAGCCAAGCCCTCTCAGCCTGCGGGAGGTGTCTAATCACTTCATGGTATTTGCGTTGTCAAGTGAGGTCTGTGAGTGCAGAGTGACGCAAAGAGAGCTGCTTGGCCCCAGGAGCCCAGCCTCCTGCTGGCTGCAGGTGCTCACCTGTACCGTCTATCACCCTATTTCCGTGAGGGCCAGTCTTTTGTGGTTGCTCCTGAGATTAAAGAATAAGCCTAGATTCTAGGTGCTTCCAATCAGAAGCTTCTGGATTTAAGAAGCGGTAGGAAGCCACCCACTACTGTTTCTGGGAAGCATCAGGGAGAGGCTCCTTGGGTCCATTCCCTGAGTTCCCCCTTGAATCCCTTCCCTCTGAAGGGGTCCCCTGTAGTGGCAGAAGGCAGCTATGCCTCTAGCTGAGAAGGCTCCTGGCAGGAGTGCTTTGGTCTGTGTGAAGAGCTAAGTGGCCCAGAGTCCCAGGATGTGCCTGAGACCTGTAACATGTCCTGGTCCCTGTGCTGGCCACAGGCTGTCCCTTTAAGTAACACTGTTGTGTACCTCTTGTTTATGGCTCATGTCTCTGCTGTTCTCAGATGTTTTTTCTCTTAGTGCCCCATATCTCACATTTTCCAAAAGCTTCTCTCTGGAGTTATTGAGAGGAATGGCACTGCTTTTTTTGACAGGTGACAGGTACATAAAGAATCAGTCTGCAGTCCCAGTGAATGTGTTCCTGTCAGAGCCCAGAGCATAGGTGTATTCCACTGAGCAGGGTGGGCTGTGCCCATACCTCACACCTTCCCTTGGTGCAAGTATGGACCTGTGTGGATGGAGGCAGGCTCTGTGCGCTGGGAGCTGGCTCCCATCAGGGATGGACGCTTGTCAGAGCATCACAGGGCCTCTCAGAGAACCTAGAAGTGTGCTGTTGAGCTTGCAATTTGCTCTTGTCTGAGGGTGCTAGACGCAGTGTGGAGGAGAAACAAGAACAGTCTGAATAGATGAAGGACTCGGAACCAGCAGCAGTCCTTCCTTAAAGCCCCTGAGTTGGGAGCTGGGGGCTATCAGCAAGAGCTATGCACAAAGGAAGGGAGAGCACCTGTCCTCCAGGGAACATGTGTGGGAAACTGCCTCTGTCTTTGAACTCCTTCCTTGAATGGCCAGGTTTTGTAACAGAGCCATAGCTAGGGCTGTCCAAACAGGTTTTTCAAGCAGCAAGAAAGAGCCATAGGCAGGGACTTGCTGATGTCAGCATGTAACCACCCCAACCCACAGAAATCTTCATTTCTTCCAAGTAAAATTTAAGCTATGAGCCCCCTGAAGTCCCAGTCTTGCTGCTTCTGTCCCTCTCCACTCAGAAGCCAAACTGGCTGCTCTGCAATGAGATTTCCCCACACCCGGTGTGGGGTTCCCCCAACTTGCCTAGAGCCACACCCTCTCTTCAGAGAAAAGGCACTTAGGTAGACATTTAATCAGTTAGTAGGCCCCAGTTCTTGGCCTTTTGAACAGATACTGACAGCGGGATTAGCAGCAAAAGCAAGAGATTGTTACTCACGTCTGAGGACTGCTGAGCACTTGAGCTGCTGGCTGTTGAGTTGCTGTCTTTACCAGTAGAACTAATGGCAAGAATTAGATAGTCTTGATACATTGTTCAAGGGAGAAATCTAATCTATGATGGAGTATGTAAATTGAGCTATAAGAGATTCAGTGCATTCTGCAAATAAATGTATCTTTATTTTGTCCTTTTTGATACTAAATCTGCTCTGACTAGGACATGTCTCCTGGGGTTGGCTTTTCATGGGAGCCTGGTAGGGGAACTGCAAGCATTTATCACCTCCCCTTTCTTTAAATCCTTAGCTCACAAGAAGGCAGGCAAAAACCCCTTCCTTCCCTGTGGGCAGTAGAAATGGGGGAGGTCTAATGAGCATGCTCTGACCAAATACAAAAACTAAACAATCTAAAGAGAACTGATCCTGCCCCATTTAGTTTAGTCCTTTAAAAGTTCATTTCCCCCTTTAGCCCCAGCCCCCTGGGGCTCACTCAATCAGAAAGTACCTGTGCAGATAGGCAGTTCTGGAACTGGCTGGGCCTGGGGCTCCAGACCTTCAAAGGAGGGGATGCCCAGGGAGCTGGTGGACAAGCTGGGGACTAAAGTGAGGCATGGAAAATGTCTTTTTTTCTTTTTTTTTTGTGCTGTGCAGCTCAGGCTGGCCTCAATGCTCAGCAATCCTGCTTCAGCATCCCAAGTGCTGGGATTATAGGCATGTGCTACCACTCCTGGCTAATGTCGTTTTTCTTTAAACTGTTTTGTATGTAGTTACTCAGGATGGTACTTGCTATATCATCTTTCCACCTCTACTCACTCACTCCAACTTCACATTGCTGAGCCCTTCAACCTCTTACTGATACATTTCAAGAAAATTGCACCATGTGTACATTTTCCCCAAAATGAAAATACAGATCGCTTTCTAGCACTCAGTATGTTACAATATAAAATTTAAGTGCAATGAAATAGTCTTAAGTGTTCATTTGCTGAGTTTTAATAAATATACCTGTAAAATTCTGTAAAATCCAAAATCCTGTCAAGTTGTAGAACATTATCACTCTCCACTGCAGAGTGTGTGTGTGTTGGGATGTGCTGGGGATCAAACCAGGCCTCATGCATACTAGGCAAGTGCTTTCCCACTGAGCTACATCCCCAGCCCCAGCAGATTTGAGTTTAAATCTTTTAACTGTTTTTTCACTTTTAAATCATTACAGACTTTAGAAAGCTTCCAAAAATAACACAAAAAATTCCTGTATGCCCTTCACCCAGCTTCCTCAAATGTTAATATCTTATGTAACCATTGTCCAAGTATCAAAATCAGAGTGTGGACATTGATTCAGTGACAGTAACAATCTGTAGACATTTCCACTTGAATCTGTTCTCCCACTAAGTCTGGTCTCTGCTCCAGGACTCAACTCAGAATCATATTAACATTCACTTGTCGCATTTTTCTGTGTCCTTTCATCTGGGATACTTCCACAGGCTTTGTTATGACCTTTATATTTTTGAATATAAAGTACTGGCTGAATATAAGTACTGGCTAAGTCTGACGTTTGCTCATAATCTGAGTTTTGTACTTTTGGCAAAAGTCCCATAAAAGTGCTGGGTACCTCTGAGGGCCTCCCATGAGGCAGCACATGGTGTCAGGGTGTCTGATCCCTGATGGTGCTGACTGATCACTGGGTAAGGAGGTATCTGCCTGGTTTCTCCATGGCAGTTTCTGACCTTCCCTTTGTAACTGGCAGTATATTTTGGGGCGATACTTTGAAACTATGTAACTGTCCTAATTCTTAAATTTTCATCTATTATATCATTGATTGATGAGATTTATATTAAATACTACTGTGGTACTAGAGATTATAAGAAGTCAATTTCTCCATTTATTGAATTATATTAATATAAACTCACGGATATTTATCTTAAGTCTTTGTGTTATAATCCATTGGTAGTTTTTATTTCGTTGCACAGATTGAGGTTTGGCCCCTTGGACTTGGTGCCTGAGCCCTTTCCACATGGCCCCATTGGTCTGTGAGTGTGACCTTAGCACCTTAGGGTGCTCTGGGCATATCCTGTGTGTTCCCTGCTCCAGCCCTGGGATCAGCCATTTCTCCAAAGGCTCCTGGTCACTGCTCTTGTAGAATCCTTTTTATTTTTTAATTTGAGACAAGCTAAGGTGCCCAGGCTGGCCTAGAACTTGTGATCCTCCTGCCTCTCTGGGATTATAGGTAGACACCACCACACCCAGCCACTTTTTAAAAAAATGTATATCCTAGGAAGGACACTTACAATATAAATCCTTTAGCAGTCTTCTGGGTGGACTATGTTCATGTCCTGCATGTGATCTCTTAAAGGGAAACTTTTTAAAGCTTTCATTTTCCAACTATGGTCAAGAAGAAAAAGTTCTTTAACTCAGAGGTGAGTCATAACCTTCATATTTAGTCCTCATCTTTTGATAGTGCAATTATGTTGTAAGTGGCCATAGATTGTTATGAGGTTTCAAAGTGTTTAAAAGTCCGAACACACCAGAAACCAGAGGCTGGAGGCCTGGCCTGGGTTTTCTAGATCAGAAACTGTTTTGGGAGGCCTGTGTAGATGGGAGCCAGAGAGCAGAGGCTGACTCCTTCCATATCAGGAGTTGGAGATGCTGACCTGGCCATAGGTCTGTGCCTTGAGCAGCAGTCGTTTGAGTTTTAGCTCCTCTTACCAGTGCATTGCTCTTGAGGGTTGGGGCAACAGCTGCCTCCTGATGTCACTCTCTTGGCCTTTCTTTGTAAGGAGGGCATAGGCTGCAGATGGTGTCAGGACCAGGCCATATTATGAGCTTCTCTCTGATGCTCTCAGACCTATAAACAAAAATTCATCTTTAAAAACCCCTAACTCCCATAGATGAAGATAAAATAACAGAAGCATGTTAGCCAGCTGTGTTTTTATGGGTATTGGTGATATCCTGTAGGGCAGAGACATAAAAAGAGGGTGTATACCAAAAGACTTTCCTGTGAAAACCAGTCTGGCCAGAGCTTTGCATCACTCCTACAGCTGTGCCATGACTGCTGTGGCCCACAAGAGCCGTCTGTCAGGCTTAGAAGCCCTCTCACAGCCTTCAGAACCTGCCCACCTGCCTTGACCTAGCTTATGTCACCATAGAAAGACATAAGTCACCTGTCTTTAAATGTATTGGTAGGCAGTAAATTCCTCCCAACCCTGCTATTTTCTGCTGAAGTTACAGAATGTGGGAAAGGACTGTTTTTGATGGTAATATTTGAATGAGAATCTGTCCTTACTTCTAAAATGGTGTTATCCCTGGAAATCCACCGGGAAGCATGAGACAGAACAATGTGGTCCTGAAATCCTATGATAGACTTTCCTGGGAGTGCTCTTTTGTTTCGTTTTTTATGGTACTGGGGATCGAACTCGGGACCTTATGCTTGTGAAGCAGGCGGCAGATCCACTGAGCTAAATCCCCAGCCCTCCTGGGAGTGCTCTTTAAAAAGCCAGAGTTCAGGCCAGTAGAGTGGAAAGACGACGGTTGGGTAGGATCTTGTGGGGCTTTTTTTTTATGTAGTCTCAGGGCCATCTCAAAAGTTGGAGAGTGACATGGGACAGTATCTGGCCAGCCTGGAGAATGCACTTCACTTTGAGAGAGAAGCAGAATCTGAACCAAGCCCCTGGCTGCTCGGAGTATGGCATGTATAGAAAACAAGACAAACCCTTTGCCCAGCTGGTTTCCAGAAATGAAAATAAAAATGCAGTTACTCAAATGAATACAGTAAGAGTCTGTAACACAAGAGACTGCATGGTGAGCAGGAAGAAGCCACTGAGGAAGAGAAGTAAGCAGGCCTGGGGGCCAGGAGGGGAAGGCTGGAGACCTTGTGTTAGAAGGTAGGTTTGGGATTGCGTTAGGCAGCCCTTGGATGCTGAATTGAGGAGTGGGTTGACATACTTGACATGTGTTGACGTATTGAAGAGAGGAAGAAGTTAAGTGAAGTTAGGGAGCTAATCAGATGAGTAGACTGAAAGTAGGGCTCCAGTCATATGAGAGGCAGGTAGGATGGACCTGTGGGGATGAAGGCAGAAGATGTTGGGGTGAATCAAAGGACAGAAGGATGATTAGGAATAGCAATGTATAAGATTTCCAATCCAGGTAAGTAGATGTGGTTAGGTGACCAAACCTAAGGAAAACTAAAGTAAATGGGGGCATGCTAAGATCACACATAGTTGCAGACACTTGACTTAACCTGGGATGTGTAGGGACTATTTGATAATAGTATTTATCATTTATTCTTCTTCTTAGACTAGATTTATATGTTTATATTTTTAAAAGATGAACTTAACAGAAATTAAGACTAGAAGCCAGATGTGGTGATGCATGCCTGTAATCCTAGCACACAGGAGAATCTCCATGAGTTTGAGGCCAGCCTGAGCTACACAGTGAGTTCAAGACCAGCCTGGACCTACACAGTGAGACCCTGTCTCAAAAAACTCAGCAAGAAATTAAGACTAGATTTACAACCCTCTTTTAGTCTAAAGTCATGTCACTTTTTTTAACCATAGGTTGACCCCAAAGATTGGCTTTCCGTGGAGTGAAATCAGGAACATCTCTTTCAACGACAAAAAGTTTGTCATTAAGCCCATCGACAAGAAAGCACCTGTAAGTTCAAGTGGGTTCTACACAGAGTTACTGCATATCATTTTATAGCTAAATTGAGTTTTCCGAGGAACACTCACATTTGTGTATAAGCCAGTGATCCTTTGGGCCATGTGACTACTTGGAGGCCAGGGGTCCATCAAAAAAGCTAGATGACTGCAACCTAAGTTTTCAGGCTGTTTTTGTTCCTTACAAAGAAGAGGGCAGTTCTGTGTCATTGACCTTTGCCAAGCGATGAGCATTTCCCAGAGTGTTGTGTTTCTGCTCTGGCACACCCAGACTCACGAAGCGTTCGTGTTCACATGGAGAGCCATCTTGCCTCCACATGCCGACTTTGGTATGGGTCTGTCATTAACATCTCCCCAGTACCCAGCTGGAGGACAGACCATGAGGGCTGCAAGTCTGAAGGGCCAGACTTTAGAACTCCATTGAACTTACCCACATTACAGAAGGCTCCTTTTGTAGCCAGAGCGTTGCTGGTCCCTAGTTTCTTCTGCCCTAACACCTCCTATACTGAGGTAGGCCTCCACCTTTTCTGTCACTCTGTGACATGGTCTTTGCTCTGGTCTTTCTCATCCTGGGAGGGTAGGGCTAGAGAACAGATAACATTCTTCGAAGATCTTGGAATGTAAAGAATGTGGCTTATTAGCTAAGAGCCGCCAAACACCAGCATATTATGGAAATTGATTTTGGTTTATCCTGTCAGCATTCAAGCTTTTAGTTGTTGTTTGCTTGGAATATTTAAGATGTGTATATATATGACCGTGTGTTGGAAATGGAGTGGGGTTTGTTTTCTAATCATAAATCTGATTTTTTTTTTAAATGCCACTTGAAATTTTTTCTCCTCCATAGAGCCTGTTCCAAATTTATCAGAATTATAGACTGGAAAAGACTTTGCGTTCTCATGTCCTTTTTGTTCCTTAGTTAAAGCGTTAGGTTTTAGTGTGGACAGCAGGGGCTGTGGGTCCTATCTCTGGTGTCCGTTAGGCCTCCTGGGGTTGGGCACTGCTTAGCAGAGCTAAACCTACTTGGAACATGATGTGGCGTTATTGACAACTACTCTTCCCATAGATGGATGGGTTTGTCTAGCATAATTTAAAATAAGCAGTTCTTGACTTTGTGGAAGTATTTTCTTCCTTATTGAAATGTTTCCTGCTGTTTGTCAAGTCTTGACTCCTGCCCCATGGGAGTCTCTGAGTTCTTTAAGATTAAACCAGTGTTTAAGAAAGCCTCTCCAGCTCCCTGGTAACCGCTTCCATTAACATGCTCTCCACCATCCGAGGGTCGTAGTAGCAAACCCACATCACAGGGACAATGAGACTGGTGCAGTTAGAAGAGTGAGGAAAAGTTCTGAAATCTCTTGATAGGTTGCTATCTTTGCAGTGTGATGCTACTAATGTTTTAGAACACTTCTAGAAATGTGGCTGACAGAGTAGCATTCTATGCCAGACTGTTTGAATTAGGGTATGTGTATGTTTAATTCGGTAGAAATTTAGCTCTTGAAAAGCTAAAGAATATTTTATAATTAGAAAATCCCAAGCAGAGGCAGTTACACCTGGCTGAGTCAGTTCGTGTACATTTAGTACTACAGAGTAGCTCCATGTGAATCCTTCCTCAAAGGAGTCGGGTTCTGTGCACCTGGACTGTGCTTGGCCTGAGCAGTCAAGAGAAGCCTGCGTCCCAGCAGAAGAAAGGGATGGAAGCCAGGCAAAGACTAGGCTTCCTGGTGATGAGTCTTAACAACACAGCTGTGACGAAGAAGTAAAGCATGCCAAGGAGTTGGAGAGATGGATGGAGGCGGGGTAGACTCACGGGGAACATGGCCTTTGCCTGGGGAATTAGGGTAGAGGACAGTGTTCCCGTCACCCTCCATCTCTCCCTGGGACTGCCCAGTGGCCTGGCTTGGCGGTCTTTCACTTTGGGCAGAAGAAAGCCAGTTTTATGTTTAAGCTTTCATGTAAGAGGAAAGAAACCCCAGGGGTGACGAGCTGTGGGAGACCTAATCTGCTGGGGCCTTTTCTGCAGGGATCTCTGGGGACTGGGCAGTTTATTCTCAAAAGCCAGCTCCTTTTCTGCCAAGTGCCACAGGGCAGTTTGGGCCACATTTTGACTTGGGTGAGACCTCCATCCCGCTGCACTCACAGCCTGCCCAGGTAGGTGGCCTGTGAGAGCCTGAGGCTGCACCCTTTCCTCAGAACAGAGCCTTTTTGTTCCTGTGGCCTAAGGAGAACACAGACAGGACTCTTGGGCAACTGCTTGCTTAACAGCTTTGAAACAGTGAAAAATGACCAGGCTCCTGCTTAGTTAGCTTCATCCTTCAGAGTTGCCCTCTCCAGAGCCCCTGACCAGGCTCTTGCCACTGCCACCCATCCCTGGTCCTGGCCAGGTCAAGAGGGGAGGGCCTGACGGGGTGGTGGGGGTTTCCTGGAGTCTTGCTTGTGTCACAGCCTCTTTGCCCATTTGCATCCAAAGGATCTTGGGTCCTCTTTCCATACACCTTCCTTATACCTAGCTTCCATTTTTAGAAAGTCTGCCCAGGGCTTATCCTGTTCCTGGTTTTGCATCAGGCGGCACAGTCTGGGGACTTGAGGTTTTTTTTTTAAGTCAGAGACTGGCTTCCTTCAAAGGCAGCTGGAGAAAGTCCCTTCTGCCTCCTCCCTTCCCCTCACCCATTAAGCAACAAACCCCTTATTCTTTTCATTTTCCAGTAGTTTGGGGACCTATCTCCTGGGGGCCAGGGGATAGGTTTCTTATGTTAGACTGAAGGTCTTAAGACCCTTGAATCTCTTTGACTGATTTTCTTCTAAAAGGGAGTTAGTGATAATCCTTGTTTCTTTGAAAATAGTTGTGAGTCACAGCCAGAACCTTTATGGGCAGTGTGCCTCTGAGGCCATTGTGCAGGGTGGTTTTCTCTTGTGCAATAGGTAATAAAAACGCCTGTTCCTCTCAGCACTGCCCCCCTCCTGGGAAAACCCAATGACTTAATAACTAGTGTGTGAAACCCTGAGGGGAGCCCCACCCCGGAAGTTCACAGGCTGAGGACTTGGCCTCAGCCTGTCACCCCAGGGTTTCTGGAGCCAATGAAAAGAACTAAATAAGCTCTTCTTGGGTGTGTTGCTTAGCTGATCCAGCGCACTCTATAGCCCTCTGTCATCACTGTGGAGTGGGGCATCCTGCAGCTCTGCTTCCGCCTTTCTCTGTCCCTGTGCCAGGTGCTCAGGATCTGGATACCAAGGGACCCGTGGTTAAGAGGCATTTTAAAATGCATACACACATTTACTTATTTGGTTGGGGGGAGGTTTGAGACATGATTTGGCCTTGAAATCATTATATAGCCCAGGCTGGCCTCAAACCCACCTCAGTTCTTTTACCTCAGCCTTCTGTTGGGATTACAAGTGTGCAACACCATGCCTAGCTTTAAAATACCTTTAGTGAGTTTCTAGACTGTTCCTTTTCTGCCCCCTAAGTTAATTGTGACAGGAGTTCGGAACCAAGGTGATCATCCCTCCCCTAAATCTGCAATCACTGGTTACAGAATTTGTGTGCTCCTTTCCAAGAAGCCTTCCCTTGTGCCGGGTTTGCAGGCAGCTCGAGTTCTGTCAGCCAGCTTTTACTGTGCCAGGTGCTGTTCCAGCTTCCTTATAAACATGACTTAACCTCAGCTGTCCCATTGGATAGTGTCATCCTGTTCCATGGTTGACACTGAGCCCGAGTGAAGTGACTTGCTCAAGGCCATGGAGTGTGCCCTAAGTGGCTGTCACTGGCAGGTTATTTCTTGAGTGCCAGTGAAACACCGAGAATTGGTTTGATTCTGGGAAAACAGATGAGTGAACATGGCTCTGCTCTCAGAGCTGATGGTCTAATGGGAGCGAGAGGTAGCAGAACAAGGCATTGAGGGACATGATGTCAGCACATTGTGGTGGTGGGTACAAGACTCAGAGGCAGAGTGAGGGTCCTTAGGGAACACAGGGTTGGACAATGCCGCTGAGTAGGAGGATGCAAAAGAATGTCGTCCAGTGCACATGCGGGTGGTGGGGGCCAGCACTCCAGACTGGCACTTGCCAGGCTGAGGAATCTGGGGCAGTAGTGGGTCCACATGCTCATAGCAGTGTGGGAGGTGACAGGCTATAGCGGAGGGAGGCCAGGCAGGAATGGGCGAGGGAAGATGATGATGGCAGCTGTGGGGCTTGAGAGGACAAAAATCACCCAAGAAGACACTGGGAAGAGAGGCTGGTTTGTGGACCATACTGAGTTTCCTGAGGCCAGGAGAAGCCTTGCCTTGGAGTTGCTATGCAGTCTTGAGGTTTCAGTGTGTGCACACCGACCACACGAACACATGCATGCTCACACATGGGTGTGTATGCACCTTCACAGACCATAAACATCCACATTTGTACACACACCTCTGAGGTGTAAGCACCTGCACATCTCTGCTTGTCGCAGAAAACTTACATTCCTGGCACTGAAAATAAACATTTCTGGCCTCTTTCCTCTGCCACATTTGTCCTTTTAGCAAAGGTTCTAGAACTTCATACTTTGTGGTTTTGGGGAAGAAAGCCACCAAAGGAGTCCTTGTCCAAGTTGCCCTTCTCTGTTGGCAGGACTTTGTGTTCTATGCCCCACGCCTGAGAATTAACAAGCGGATCCTGCAGCTCTGCATGGGGAACCATGAGCTGTACATGCGCCGAAGGAAGCCCGACACCATTGAGGTGCAGCAGATGAAGGCCCAGGCACGGGAGGAGAAGCATCAGAAGCAACTGGAGCGGTATGTGGCTTGGTGCTGGGGTGGGCATGTGACAGCTGGCCTGCCTGTCAGGTGACCCCCAGTGGCTGCACTTTTCTAGTCAGAAGAGCCTGGAAGAAGCAGTCTGGTCCTGCTCAGAGCCCAGTCACCCACATCCCCAACCCTTTAGTCCCAGCATCAGCACTGAGGAGGGAGCTGGGCTCAGCATCTGCTCCCTTCATCCTCCACCAATGGTGACGAACCTATGGCACACGTGCTGCAGCAGGCTGTTTGTGTCATTGAAAGCTCTGAAAGGTTTGTCATCATCCTAGACCATCCCAAGACAGCTCCTGCAGATATGCCACCACATCCATATGCCAGGCCTGCCAGAGCACAACCCTCTGTGCTTCCTCCTCTTCCATTCTACAGGCAGCAGCTAGAGACCGAGAAGAAGAGAAGAGAGACTGTCGAGAGGGAGAAGGAACAGATGCTGCGGGAGAAGGAGGAGCTGATGCTGCGGCTGCAGGACTATGAGGAGAAGACCAAGAAGGCTGAGAAAGGTGGGACTGCACTGTCCCACGATGGTTCTGGGTCTCTCTTCTCTTCCCACGGAGGCAGGCGGGGCCTGGACAGAGCTAGGAAGGGGGAAACTTGAGGAAAACATGTCAGTGCTTAACATGTTACCCAGAAACGGAGACTTGGAGCAGAGAAATGATGATAAGGTGTTGAGACTAGAAAATAACTCTGTACTTTACTAACTTGTATGCTAATTTAGTTTTCCCCTCTTTTTTTTTTTTTGGTACCGGGGATCAAACTTGGGTCCTTGTGCTTACGCAGCAGGCAGTGAAACCACTGAGCTAAATCCCCGGCCCTCCCCTAACTCTTTAAAGTAAATACTGACTCACCCCCATTTTTCCTGATGAGAACGTTAAGGTTTACCAAGACAGTGTCATCAACCCACAGTCACTTGGCCAGTGAGTGGCAGAGCTGTGCTGCACCATGCCTGACCACCTAGACTCAAAACCAAGGGCTCCTTAAAAGCCACATATCTACAGTTGTCCAAACAGCTCAGCACCACCGTTGGTCCAAGGATCACGCCATCAGCTCTGCCCTCAAAGCCTCTGGTGTGTGCCGTAGCACAGTGATGGCTGTGTTCACTGGCAGCCAGGGAAGACCTTGGCAGGGCATTTCAGTGTTGTAATCAAGTGCTGAGGTGATGTGGGAGCAATGAGACCCTTCTGAGCAGAATGGTACCAAGAGGGGTCAGACCGTGGCTGGGAAGACTGATGTCTGACCAGCTCTGTACAGTGGTGCCTGAGCATCTTGGGGAGGTTGTCATAGAAGCATAAGCACCATGAGGTGGCGCTCACCGCCTGTGACTCAGTCCCAGGATCAGTGGTTCTGGAAGAGGCTTCCCCTGTGTTCTTCAGCCCACCCTGGGATGGGAAGGGAAGACTAGGGGTGCCCAGTCCCTGGCCTAGGGCTTCAAGCAGCTGTGGTTTGGTGTTTTCCACAGAACTCTCCGACCAGATCCAGAGAGCCCTCCAGCTGGAGGACGAGAGGAAGCGAGCCCAGGAGGAGGCTGAGCGCCTGGAGGCCGACCGTGTAGCTGCACTTCGGGCCAAGGAGGAGCTGGAGAGACAGGCGGTGGATCAGATAAAGAGCCAGGAGCAGCTGGTAAGGATTGCCTGGGTTTCACGATGCTGAATAATAGAGAGGCTGCTTCTGCACCAACACCTGCCTTGTAATGACTTTCATCAGGGGCTGTAAACAGATCTTCCCAGGGGGACGGGACTCGCTGTCGTCTGAGTCCCAGGCTAGGAGGTATATGTGGGCACCCAGGGTCCCAGAGACACAGGGTGGTACTGATGAGCCTCGTGGCTATGGTGAGAGAGGGAGGGACACAGGGTGTAACGTGGAGGCCATTTACCAGCACACGTGAGCATTCATTCACAAATGGACTCTGCCCAAAGGGCTCCAGAAGCCACTTTAGTGTCTGCTTCCCTTCCAGGCTACGGAACTTGCAGAGTACACTGCCAAGATCGCCCTCCTGGAGGAGGCACGGCGGCGCAAGGAGGACGAGGTAGAGGAGTGGCAGCACAGGGTGAGTGTGCCCGGGTGAGGAGGCCTTGTAGGTGGTTGGGAGCATGGTCTGGCGTGGCCGGCAGCACACATTGAGAGCACCTAGGATGTTTCACTGTTATTTGCCAGACCAGCTGCACTGAGGGAGCAGAAATCCCCCTAGGAGCGGGCTTGACCTTGTACACTAGTGAGCATGGCTCAGGGATTAGCAGAGGAACAAAGAGCCTCTTATTTGTTCCTGTCACTCTGCATGTTCAGCCATGATCAGGCAGTCCTGATCAGGAACTAGTTTTAAATCTGATTACTTGGATATGGCCTGCAACGGGGTCCCAGAGCGTGAAACAAGACAGTTGGTATACATTTCAGGCCACCATGGGAAACCCAGCACCTGGGAGGTCTTTGGACCTGAGTGAGAGTCCCTGCTCGGCCACTCAGATATGTGATGAGCCAGGGAGGTAGCCTTACCTCTGAGCCTTAGTCTCCTTATTGTGGAATAGAGGCAATACCCAACCCCCAAGTGCTCCCTGTAGCTTAGAGACTACACGTGCACCTCACACGAGTTTGATGAGTTGCAGCTGTATTCTTGAGACCCGTGCAGAGAGCTCATCCCTCCACCCAAGTCCTGCATTTCAGACCGTCTAGATGTGGTTCGTGCTGTGGACATAACAGGTGCTCTGGAGGCTCCTGTCCCCTCCATCCCTCTAGCCTGGTGCCTCCTTGTTTTCCACCCCACATTCCTATTCCCCTACAAGCAGAAGATTCCATTTTTGAAAAAGTGAGAAAAGCTAGATGCAAAGCAGGTCAGACCAAGCTCATGTCCAGGAAGGGGATGGAGGTGGTGGGTTTGGGTTGTACCTCATGAAGATGCTGGTTGGATTCATGGGCAGGAAAGTGCTAGATGAGCAGCCCCTAAAAAGAACGAGGAGACTACATGCTGAAACTTCAGTAGTTTCCTCCCATAGCTGGGGGCTTTGTTTCTTTTCCAAAATGTATACAGTGAACACATACTAGGATTAGAGGCACAAAAAAAGAAATGGTACTTGTAAAAATGTCCACCATCTGGCATATGGGTTTTCTTGTGCCATGGACCCTTGTGCTGAGCAATGCTGCAGCTGCCAGGACAGGGGAGAGGGCCATGTCCATTTGTTAGAGGAAACAGTCCCAGCACATGCTTGTGGAGGAAGCCACTCACCTGTTAACTTGCTTTCCAAGGCCAAAGAAGCCCAGGACGACCTGGTGAAGACCAAGGAGGAGCTGCACCTGGTGATGACGGCCCCACCGCCCCCACCACCGCCTGTGTATGAGCCTGCGAGTTACCACGTGCAGGAGAACCTGCAGGAGGAGGGTGCGGAGCCCGTGGGCTACAGCGCAGAGCTCTCCAGTGAGGGCATCCTAGACGACCGCAACGAGGAGAAGCGCATCACCGAGGCCGAGAAGAATGAGCGTGTGCAGCGGCAGCTGCTGGTGAGCAAAGCTTGCCTTTCCATTTGCACTTCCCCCATCCTCTCCTGGCCTTCCCACATCCCCTAGGGGTGGGGTCGCTGGGGTTGCAGGGGAGGGCTGGCACTTGACTGACACTGCTTCCTGTTGTAGACTCTGAGCAACGAGTTGTCACAGGCCAGAGATGAGAACAAGAGGACCCACAATGACATCATCCACAATGAGAACATGAGGCAAGGCCGGGACAAGTACAAGACCCTGCGCCAGATCCGGCAGGGCAACACCAAGCAGCGCATTGATGAGTTCGAGGCCATGTAGAGGCCCGGGCAATGCAGAGGGCGCCTGGCAGCAGGGCTCTGCCTGAGGGTCTGGGCAGCCTCGGCACACTGGCTCTTTAGTGCGCTAAACCCAGAAATCCCTCACCATGTTCAGGTCCCTTAAAGCAGTTACCCAGTGGAAGTACTTGGCCAGGCGCACCCTGGTTATTTTTCCCGGCTGTATCATAGTGCCAAACAGGCCTGATTTTTATAATTATCAAATCATTTCCTGTTGTATGCTTGGAGCAGGACTGATGGAGTTAAGATGCCTGTAAAATCCAAGTAAACTTCACACTGGCCTATGTGATGCGAGGTTCAGTATCATTAAACCACATTGCGGCTTACATCTGTGCCATACTTCTACTTCTGAAATGAGCTTACACTGATTTGATTTCTATGAAGGATCCATCTTTGTATATTTACATGTTTTGAGGGGTGAAAAATTAAGTCTAAACTAAAGCCCTCTTCCACATGCAGTGATTTCCTTCCTCCGACTTTCTGTTCAGCTGGCAGAGATCTGCCATGGTCATGGATGATACAGGAGGACTCCAATAAATAAACTTTTGGTTTTTTGCTTAAACAGTTAGAATACATTGTTGGACTTAACACCTAACTAATAATCAGCTCTAGAGTATAGTATTTATATGTAAGTGATAATATGGGTTTGTAACATTAGTTTTAAAAAGGGAAAGTTTTGTTCTGTATATTTTGTTACCTTTTACAGAATAAAATTACATATTAAAAACCACATAACCATGGCACTTGTGATGGGAGGGCAGTAATGAAACTGATTACTTGCTGTAATCACATCTGTAAAAATTCTTTGTGTTCTAATTGCACACTTCAGTGTTTGTGTAAGCTTGTCAGAAATACACGGTAAGATCGAGCCCTGAAGAAACGGACCTAGAAGAACCTTGTTCTCACCTATTTCCTCCATTTCCACATCAGCTTTCCTAAGCCACTGGCTCTGCTCATGCTTAGCTTTCCTTTCTGTACACTTCTTTGCCCTTTTTCAGTTCGGATGCCATGTGCAGGTGTGAATTCCACACTGCAGACATACAAAATGACACTCCATTGTGCAGAGCTGGAAGGCCTGCCGGGACATCCCCAGGCCCTAGAGCTTACCACCTGGAAACAGCACCCACAGGTGAACGTGAGGGACTGAATCCTCACCAGGCTCGTTTTTTTCTCAGAATTGCACACAACAAAGCTGTGATTTTCCCTGTTTGATTAAACAGATGGGTAGCTGCTGAACATTTATTGAAATCTGGCCATTTTCCATGACCCAAACAGTAATCCAAGACTGCTTTATGCCACACTCAATTGCTCTGTTGAATACAGATATGGAGGGCTATTTTAGGCACTGACAGAACTAAATGAGGGTCTTGCCCAGCGGAGACCCCCACACCCTGCTAACCTTAGCAGGCACGCAGCACTTCAACATGCCCAATTTACCCTGGAGCTTTGAAGCTTTGCTTCAGTGCAGGGTAAGTGTCATATCTGTCCATAAGTTGGGGCTGGAAAGGACTTTCTGCCATTGAAGCTTTGATTGTGAACATGAGTCTGTACCTCCAACAGCGTCTCCCTCTGTAATGTGAGACAGACATGTTAATGATGGTGGCTGAGGATTTCATCCCATCCCTTCCCAGCTTTTAAAAACAAGGACCAATGAGGTGTTTTTCACTTCACCTCATAAGAAAATGTCAAGCACTGAGGAGAAACACCCCCAACAGAACCAATATTGAGAGTAGGGTCCTGAGGTATTCCTTAGAACTCCCCCATTTCCATCCCTGTACACAGGGAAGTCCTTAGCCTTAATACCGTGGCTGTGGATGGTGGGGAACCAGGTTTGTTCTCAGGAGGGAGTTTCTTAGGGAAGAGATGTGCTTTGGACAGCATAGGTCTTGTCTGAGGGTCATCAGACGTGTGGGCTGTCTGGTCACCATGTGTGGGAGACACTATCGGCAGCTGGGGGGCAGGGGTGGGGCACAACCCCCCAACAGCAAAGGGCTGCCCACACTGCCAGAGGCATCCCCACCCATGAGCAACACTGAATAGTGTCCCTGTTTGTCCTCTCAATGAAGTACTTTCTGAATTGCCATTTGTTTGGGTTAAGATGTTTTCTTTTAATAAAATAATCCTCTTATGGGCCGGGGATTTAGCTCAGTGGTTCCAGCGCCTGCCTTGCAAGCGCAAGGTCCCAAGTTCGATCCCCGGTACCAAAAAAAAAATAATAATCCTCATGATTGACAACAGAAACAAAAACAAATACTGTGCCTTGCCCATTTTGAAGCCTATAACTTTTGTTTATCAGCTCTAAATCTGATTTAAATTGTCAAAATACTTTGCTGTATTATAGCTCCCTTGTAGACTAAGGAATTTCTATTTATGGTGGGCAGAGCCAATTAAATTGCTGTTATGGAAGCACTTTTTCTTCTCATGGTACCCGTGCAAGTAAAACAATCATAAGAACATAACAAAGCTGTGATTTCCACAACAGTGGGCCCTCAAGTTAGGACGGGCCTGACATACGAACAACTTGGGTTATGACAGGAATTTTAACTTACAAACAGTCTTGAGTTATGACCTGAATGCCAGCTCCTTGTCCTTCCAGATGGTCTCAGATACAGATTTAACCCATAAAGAGTTCTGGAAGGAACATTACAACATCCTTTCCTGCGTGGTGTTGAGAAATCCTGGGCCAGTGTCTCTCTAAAGACACTGAAATCTGCCTATGTACAGGAGAGACTCTTTGAAGGCTATGTAGAGGAGCCTTAAGTTACAAGCAGCCCCTGAGAATGAATTGAGTTCTTAAGTCAAGGGTCCACTGTATTTGAGAAGCATTGGATGACATATTACCCATGAAATATCTTAGACTTACTTGAACCAAGTCTGGCTCCCCCCAGCAAGCGGTCGTTCATACCAAAAATGGCCTGGTCCCACACAGTTAACTCCAAGCTTGCCTGCCTCAGCTGAGACCTGGTTATACCATTGAACACAAAGGAGTGTTTCCACTGGGGACAAGCTTGCTTCTTCAGCACTGGGGACTTCAGACGCAGTTTTTGTTGGTCTGGCAGAGTAAGACAGCTGAGGGAAAACACAGACCCTGTGACCACTGCCATCAACATGTCCCCTCTTCCACTTGGGTGCAAACTAAACACCAAGTGCTGCATCCAACGTAAATACCATTCTCTGCCATGAACTAGGATGGACATTACAAGGCCATGTCCCTTTTGCTAGGATTTTTCAGAGGTGGATTCTGCCTCAGGTATTACCCTCAAAGTGGATTTCTGAGACCACGTGGTCGTCATAATCTCTACCAATCACTATTTGATGGCACATTCTGTGCTACAGTGACCAGGGCTTTATACATACAATCTCACTTTCCTCTGTTCTCAGGAAAATAAATTTTAAAAAGCTAACTCAGCTGACCCAAGGCCATACAAAGAAGAGACAGGATTAGAACACAAGTGTTCTGTCTTGACAAAGCAGGCTGTCATTTTCTCATTCTGTCAGTGACTGGGGATTCAGCATTTCAATATAATTAATGTTGTTTACTTTACTTTTGGAGATAACGAACACACCTGCACTGACTCAGAATAAAAGGTGGACTCATGCATGTGTCAGCTAATCCAAGAGAAGTTTTAAGCTAAGGAAATATTTACTAACACTACTTTTTTGTACTTGATTTCAAAGCTGATTTATTGATATAACAAGGAGTAAGAAGATAAGAGGTTCAGGTTAAAACACACTATTCCAAATCAAGCCTCAGCATTCCAAATTCCAAGAATTCTTGGAAATCAGGGTCTTCAGTAGCTGCTATGTTGGATTTTCTTAGGAAATCTAAAGTAAGATGAATATAACATGGCTACACTTCCTGGTATTTCTTACACAAGATAATCGATAAACAGTAGTTAGTTACTAATACCTACCCTTTAACAAATGAGTTTAAGGTGCCATCTGACCGCACAGGTAAATTCTTGGCTCCCAGCACCACCAAACAAAGTTGACCATTAAGTGATGGCTGATCTCCTGGAAGGAAAGGACTATCAAACCCACTTCTGAGATGTTAGTATGTAATCCCACCCCCTAAAACAGTGTCTTAAGGAGGCTGACACAGCCACCAAATCCCATGGAGCAGGTGGGAAAATGGGCATTTTCCCTAGAAGATTCTGCTGGCCCTGTTCTCAAGCTACCCATGGTGATGACAGGATTGTCAAAGCCCCAGGAAGGTAAGGGCTGCAGAGTACAGAGGAACCCCCATAGAGAGAAAGATGTGGAAGTTTTTGTCTGGCTATGGCCAGCAGTTTGGGATACCTGAGTGTCCCAAGCCCATTTTAAGGATAGGAATGACCCCCGGGTGCTTGGTGCTGGCCTGCTCATGGCCTAGTAAACTCAGAAGCAGGATTTCCTCTTTCTTCCCACCAAATAGTCTCTAAATGTACGATGGAAATGACTGTTCTCCTTGTCTTCCTTCATCTGCCCTTACAGTTTCCACACACTGCACATTGTCTAAGTTAAATCCCCGTAATATCCTCAAGGGCCTGTCCATGTCACCTGCTGGACAACAGCTCTTTCCTCTGAGCCTCGCAGGTACCAGTGGCCTGAGAAGTTCTCTTGGTTCCTTGTGGGCTAAATTCCTCATCCATAACATGTCCCAGAGTGTAAAGAGGGGCCATGGTAGAACCAGAGACTGTCCAACGTGCCACTAGGAGGAAAGCCTCCAAGCCAGTGTCATTAGAGTGGTGTAAGTAGGCACTGGAGGCCTTGCCTGTTAGGGTACTCCAGTCCCCCTCCCCACCCCTAATCCCTGGCTATGGGTTCTGGGGAACCACCTCCCAGGCTACCTCCACTTCTCTCAGTGAGAGTTCCTGGAGTATAGAATCAGTGGACAGTTAGAAGGAAACAGTAGGAAAGTTTCTGCCCCTCCCTCAACCTACCTTCCCTCCAGGGTTTGGGGATAGTGACAACAAATCCTCAGAGGCCCAGAGTCACCTACCTTCTTTAGCTTCCTGGAGCTTTCTAGGCTCTGCAGGAAGGACCAGTTTGGCCCGAACAGCAAGTTCTCCATTATTCTGAGGAACACTATCTTCATATTTCTCAGCCTACGGGCAACAGACAGAAGTCAGAAGCAGGACTGCCCTCCAGAACCTGCTGTGCACTTGGGTTGTCTCAGCTCTGTCCATATGTGCTCCCTTACCGCCCCTGCAGAGTCTCTTAGGCTCTGGCAGGGGGCCCTGGGATGGAGTGGTCATGTCCATGCTGGATGGCTCATCCTCTGTAGTGACTCACCTCTGCCATCCTCACCACACACCCCACCCCCCAGGGTGGAGAGAAACCACCCCAGCAAATCAGAGGCCAGGCCTATGGGACTAGGACAGTCCTAAGAAAACCTGGCACAATCTATTTTTCAAAAGTAAATAAAACCAAGCCTACCCCATCCTCACTTAGGTCAATAAGATTTCAATCTACCCTTCCATACATGCCAAGGTCTGCTGCAGGCACAGGATCCAGAAGGAGCCACAGTCCATACCCAAAGCCACAATGGCCCTTCAGGCTTTGAGTCTGGGACCACTTTGTCCTAAGCCCCTGCTGAGGGCACCCCTCTCCCTACCAAAGTGTTTTATCTGGTCATGGGTGATTCTGTCAGAAATGAAAAAAGGACCCATAGAAGAGACGATCCTGGAATCTCATCAATCTTTCACTCAGAGGGGTGAGAGAAGTGTAGTAGGAAGGACCTACATTTACTTGGTCTGTATGCTGGGGCAGATCCCACTAGCAGAGAGAAGCAGCCCTCAGGGTAATGGCAGAAGGCCCAGGACTCCTAGAAGGCTGCATGGGCCAGCCTCTATGCTGAAGCATCGTGTTTTGGTTCTTGGGTGCCAGGTAAGATACAGCTGCTGCCACCCTCATTATGCAGAAACCAGGCACCATCACCAGAGCCCTCTCCTGGGAGCAGGCCTATGAGCACACAGTCCCATCCAACACCAGGCCACAATCCAGTAGCTGGCCTCAGGAGAGGCTCCTTTTGCTTGGCACTCTGCTCCTAGTCCACTTGCCAAAGAAGGCTCTGTTGGACAATGTTGGTGGTGGCCTATCTTATACTAGGCCCTGCACCAGGGGCTGTCAACAGAGATCTTCCAGGGCGTCTTCAGGCTGACAACAGAGGAGCAGGGGACAGAGAGTGTACTAGGGGTTTAGCTGCTGCAAAGGGAGTCCATGGTCGGGGAGGGGGACACTCAGTCCCAAACCAGACATCACCTTGGCTCGGAGCGGATACCAGTGGAAAGACTGTGTTGCACTGTCTTCAAAGTCCCATGTGGCCAGAGGAACAATCACTTCACCAAGGAACACCCTTCGGGCGAGCGTGCCCACGTGCCACACAGAGACCTGCAGCTGCCGGGTCACCAGCTGGGCAGGGTCCACCTGGTACTGCAGACACACAGGGAGATGGTCAGTGGACTCCCAGGGTTGATCCCCAAGACTCAGCTGAGTGTGTCCAGAACACCGAACTAACCCATTTGTTCCTATGACGCCCCAGTCAGTGACCCAGACAGACCACCAGGCAGTGTCTGCTGCCCTGTGAGAAAGGAGCCTCCCTCCGTGTCGTCCTCCTGAGGCCAGCACCCTCATATCCACTGCACTGCCACTCTCCTGGTGGCCCCTGCTGACTTCCCTCTGACCCTCAGGTACACTTCTTAGGACCTCACCAACTGTCATCCCTAACTGATAAACAGGATTACTCCTTTCTGCTATGTCAAAGAAGACTTATTTTCTACTGCTCTGTGGCCACAAGCCAGCACCAGCTGCCCCTAAGACCACTCCAGACCCCATGGGCTTCTGACACAGGAGGTGCCTCCAAGAACAGGGACAGGCAATATCAAGGCCTCAGACCTGCTACCTCAGTTCATCCTCCCAGGCCCATTCCAAGGCTCCCCGGGTGCGTAGGGTGCTCATCGGACAGGGGGTGCCCAAGGGAGCACAGGGCCCAGAACACTTGAAGGCTGCATTTCTAGATGCTCAACTTGAACACTTTTCTCAAAACTGACTAGAGGCAGTTCTCATGGTCTACCCCAATCTTCCCCTGATGGCCTCCCTAGGGCTGCATAAACCTCCTGAGTGCCAAACCAAGGGATATTTTGAAATACTGGTTTTTATAACCCTTTTTTGTTTTCCCCTCTGGTATGGGGGACTGAACCCAGGACTTTATGTATGCTAAGCAAGCACTCTACCACTGAGCTACAATCCCCACTGTTTTGTTTTCGTTTGGTTTGTTTTTTTTTGAGCCAGGGCCTCACTAAATTGCCTGGGGCTGGAATACATGAATTTCTTTAAGAATTACAAAAAAAAAAGGGCCAGGAGTGATGGTGCATGCTTGTAATCCCAGCACTCTGGGAGGCTGAGTCAGGAGGATCAAAAGTCCAAGCCCAGCCTGGGCAACTTAACAATTTGGCAAGACCCTCCCTCAAAACAAAAACTAAGTAAAAAAAAGACTGGGAATGTAGCTCAGTGTGAAGGCCTCGGGTTCAATCTTCAGTGCAGCTGAAAAAAGAAAAGTTATCATATGATATATATGAATGGTCCCCCAAAATGAATATAATTATTATGTATTGCAAACATATACCAAAAAAAAAAAAAGAGTCTGACCTGTGTTGGGATGCTTTGAATTTAGATTATAGGTATAATTCTTTCAAAAGTATCTGGAAAGTTTCCCAGAACTACACAATATTCACAGGAGTCTTGCTAAAACCCATGGATAAAAATAATTTTAAATGATTGCTCTGAATTCTATGCACAATTTAAAGTAGATAAAACTTTTTAAACTATATAACTAAATATTTATCTAAAACAATCCTCCTCTCTAAACCTCTAGCACAAAACGCCTTTCTAAACTTTTGATATCAACTTAAAATGTGTGAGCAGGCATAATCCAGAGTTTTCCAGATCTCCCAACAGGCACAGGAACTGCAGGCCACCCAGCTGGGTGAGGCCAGCAGCATCCCAGCATGCAATGGAACTTGTGGGAACAGTGGCATCTCAGGCTCCACCCACACCCACTGAGTCAGAATCTGCAACTTTTAAAAATTCCCAGGGGATTCCTACACAGAAGAAATTTGAGAAAGGCTGCCAGTTCATCATGGCTTCAAGCTAAGTACTTGTAAGTATTCCCTAAGTCTCGGTTTCCCGGTTGGAAAAGGAGGATTCTGGTGTCTCCCTTAGTGGGTTTATAAAGCACTTGGCCGCAGCAGGAGCCCCGGAAACAATGGCTATTATTATTTAATGAACTCCGGGCTCTGTGCCAGCCGCCCAGATGGCCTCTGGCTGGCAGTTCACAGACACCCTTATTTGCCAAGGCAGGCAAACAAAGCCCTCTCCTGTCCCCAGCCAGCATGAGATGGCGGGATTTCTGGGCTGCCCAGTTCTGACTGGGGTGTCCCCCAGCTCTGGCTGCCCTTCTGGCTGGGGCTCCCACAGCTGCCTCTTCCCCTGCCAGGCTGCACTCTGCTTCTCCAACCCAAACTAGGGTGTGAGGCCCCAGCACTGTTCTAAACCATAATCTCATTTGTTAGCATCAAAGCAAATAAAAAACATAAATAATTCCTTTTAATTTTTTTCATAAAATGCCTTTTTTCATAAAAAATGAAGAAACCTGAGTTTTTCATGTATTACAATACAGACGCACTTCTGCAAAGATAGTGACTCACCTTTATTTCCAGGGGCCCTTGTATGAGCATACCTCTGTGATACTTATACAAATGCAACAAGACAAACAAATTTTTTTTTTTTTTTGGTACCAGGGATCAAACTCGGAGTCTTACACTTAGGAGGCAGGGACTGGAAACACTGAGCTAAATCCCCAGCCCTAGACAAACCAATTTTTAAAATGACTCTGTGCTTAGTTGTCAGCCTGAGACACAGAGGCAGCCAGGTTCTGTCCTCATTTTCTTAGAAATCATTAATAAAAAGCCATTCTTAAGTCTTGCAGACTCTACACTTTTCCCGTACAAAGGCTGCAATCTATTTTCGGCCAACTTGCCAATGACTGACAGAGCCACAAAGAAATGTTTAAGTGTCTGCACTTTTATTTAACTGACTCAAGAGTTTGAAAACACCATTGTTGGACTCTGACCCATGTGGACAGCCTGGGACTGGGAGGGCTCAGGGCATGAATATTTGTCCAGAAAGTACCTTCAAAGTCTCCTGAAAGATTGGGTCCAGTGTGTTCTTCTGGACTCCAGTCTTGCGCTTCCCCTGGGAGGACCTGTCAGGCAGCAGGTAGGTCTTTACATACCTGTGGCCAAACGCAGGACAAAGTGAGAGCTCAGTAGAGGGCTGACAAAGAATCCTAAGAAGTAGAACCCACACATCAGCATTTTCTTTACACTGCTTCCTTCTGGATTTTGAGTTGATAGAAAAGGCTCAGTGACCAAGACTGACATGGGCAATACTAATGAATCAGTGGCTTTGACCAGTGTTGGCTATTTAATCACCCTGGAATATTCCTGGGGGGAAAGAGGGAAGCTCTGCCTACCTTGCTCATGCCCTATTCCTAGAATCTGTGTCCTTTTCTCCTCTGCCACTTGATGAGCACCTTGGAACCAGATTCTTCAACCTGAACAATGGGGCCATGCCCCAGCTTCTCTGCCTCTAACTCTACCTGTCACTATCTTCTAACCCCATAAGAATAAAGAGGAAATGGAAAGCTCAGGGCTCACATTTTGCTTTCTCCTTAAGCTTCAAAGACTGTGCTCTTCTCTACTAAGGGTTCTGTTTTTGAACTTTTATATAAACAAAAGTGCTCACATATAGTCTTCTGCAACTTGCTTTTTTTCCACTCAATATATGAGATTCATCTACCGCTATGTGTAGCAATAGCTCATTTATATTCCTTCATATTGTTGCAGGAAATATGAAATATTACATTTCCCAACCTGTTAACTGTGTGATACGCTGAGTTCTTGTTCTCTAGAAATTGAAGAATGAGTCCTAGGAATGATGGAGGTTAAAAGTAGGAAGATATTTAGTAATAGGAAAGCTCCTGAGGGGCAGGAGGGGTCCCGAGCGGGTAGCCCAGGGACCCCACTTTACAGAGAAGTTTTATAGGGTGAAGCCCACGTGGGTACAATGTGGGCCACAGCCATGAACATCCAATAAGGTTACAAGTACAATCACTTAGGTAATGGTGGTCCAATTGGGAAGCAAGTCACGTAGCTAGCATGGATGGAAAGAACAAGAATTCTCCTAGGGGTCAGTGGGTCCAGAGGTCTCTGGTCACCCCCAGAGTGGTCAATGCCTACCTATACTTCACTAAGCCCAGTTCTTTTTTTTTTTTTTTTGGTACCAGGGATCAAACTCGGGTCCTTGTGCTTGCAAGGCAGGCAGCGGAACCACTGAGCTAAATCCCCGGCCCTAAGCCCAGTTCTTTAAAGGAGTATGTGGGTCTGGTCATCTTGTCTCCATCTTGAGGCCTGGTTTTGAGCTGATGTGGAGGTGTGGTGTGTTTCACCTTTGTCCTGGCCCTCTCAAGAACTTAGCCCTATCTGACTACCTATAATATTTCTACCTAGCTCATCTATCTATAATAATATGACTCCATTGTACAAACCTACCATGAGTCATTTAACCTCCTGAGGAACCTTCGTCTTATGTCTTAGTCTTTGCTATTATAAACACTTCTACTACGACCATTATACTTATTCCTGGTGCACCTATGAAAGAATTTCTAGGCACAAAACCAAGAATAACAGGGTATGTACGTGTGTGTGTGTGTGTGTGTGTGTGTGTGTGTGTGTGCACATGCGTGTAGGTGGCTAGGAGAGTTCAGGGGATTGAACTCAGGGCCTTATGCATGGTAGGCAAGTGCTTTATCTTTGAGCTATACCCACAGCTGGTATGTGCATCTTCATCTTTACTAGATCATACCAAATTACTAATTCAATCTCTTTAAAAGATATAGGACTATTCATGTTTTCTATTTCATCTCAGGTCAAGCTTTGGTAATTTGTGTTTTATAAGATATATGTCTATTTCATCTAAGTTATTACATTTATTTTATAAAGGTTTACATAACGGCCTATTATTTTTTAATGTTGGTAAGTTCTGTCATAATGTCTCTTCTTTCTTTTTTTTTTTTGCCCTGTACCAGGGATCGAACTTAGGAACTTGTGCTTGCCAGGCAGGCACAGCATCACTGAGCTACGTCCCTGGCCTTCTTGTTTCATTTTTTTTTAAATGACTGTGAAAGGTGAACTTTTAAAAAATTTTTTGGTACTGGGGATCGAACTCGGGACCTTGCGGTTGCAAAGTAGGCAATGGAACCACTGAGATAAATCCCTGGCCCTCTTCTTTCATTTTTGATATTAGTATTTGTTTTATCTTTATAAATTTAGCTATGAGTTTATTAATTTTATTGATCTTTTTAAATTTGGGTTCATCAATTTTTCTCTATTGCTTCTTATCTCACTTATATGTGAGTTATCTCTACTATTTCCATCATTTTGTAGAACTAATTTGCTCTTCTTTCTTAGCATTTTAAGGTGGAGGTTTAAAGAGTTTGTGCTTAATCTTTCTTTTCTTTAAGTATGAGCACAGCTTTTACTGCATCCCTCCAATTTTGAGATGTAAAAGGGGTCATTTCTGGAACAAAGACTATTCCAAAGTCCCTGAAGTACCTGTATAAATTGAGGAATAATAAAAATTAAACCCAAAAAGATAAAGGAGACTATTATGGAAAACCATAGGTACTCTAGAAATTTGGTTTTCTGATTTTTTTTGTTTTTGACATTGAAAAGCTGCTGAAGAGTTTCAGAGGAGAATATTTGATTGAATCAGCAGTCCATTCCTTTTCCATCACTCCCCAGCTGGCAATTAACACAGTGTATCAACGGTTTTCCATATAGCAAAAAAAGGCAAAAATGAAGTTCTTGCATTAGACCATACACAGAAAATCAATTCCACTTCTAATGGGAAAGGGTCTGAATTTTTAAAAGATATTTTAGAAGAAAATAGAGGAGAATGTATTTATAACCTTCAGATGGCATGGGAACTCTACACATACAAAAAGCAGGAGGTTTTTTTTTTGATTTTGGTTTTTTTGTTTGGTTTTGGTGCTGGGGGTTGACCTCAGGGACTTGCGCATTCTAAGCATTTGCTCTACTACTGAGGTACACTCCCAGTCCCAAAAAGCAGAGATTGTAAAGGAAGATATTCATAAATTTGATATTATCAAATTCTCTACCAGCAAAACCATTGGAAATAAGTTAGAAAATAAGGAGTAGCTGGGTAACATATGTAAGATACATACAACCAATGAAGAACTTCGAAAAACCTACTTAAGTAGATTTTAAAACCAGGGGTGGCTTTAAATATAATCCCAGCTGAGATAGGAGGATCACTGTGAGAACTTGTTTAAAAACAAAACATGGGCCGGGGATTTAGCTCAGTGGTTTCACCGCCTGCTGCACAAGTGCAAGAACCAGAGTTCGATCCCTGGTACCAAAAAAAAAAAAAAAGATAAAACAAAACAAAAAACAACAGCAACAACAACAAAATAGATTTTAAAAGACATGTCTATAGTCTACAGATGTAGCTCAATGGTAGTATGTGCTTTGCATAGGCAAGGCTCTGGGTTCAATTTCCAGTACTACGCACCTGCACACAAAATTTTCCTATAAAAAAGAAAATGACAAACAAATAGTAAAATGGGCAAAAAATACGATCAGAAAGTGAACAAAAATGGAAATCTAAGTGGCTAAAGCATACATGTAAAAAGTTGCTTCTCTTTGCTAATAATCAGGGAAATGTACATTTAAATAATGGTGCTTCATAATTTCATGTCTATCAGTTCAAAAAACATTTTAATGTATTTATGAATTGTGTGAGGCAAGATTTTAATTTTGTTCTTCCTGTATGGAAAGCCAAGTTTTCCAACACCATTTATTGAAGTCCACTTTCCCCCCAACTGATTTGTAATGGCTCCTACCACAGACTGAATGCTTATGTCCCTCTTAAATTGATATGACAAAACTTTACCCCAGGGTGATGGTACTTGAAAGTGGGCCTTTGGGAGCTAAGAGGACAGCCCACATGAATGGAATCAGTACCCTTATTAAAGAGTCCTCAGAGAACTACCATGCTCCCTTCCTCCATGTGGTGACTGAGGCAGACAGCTATCTAGGAACGAGGAAACTGACCCTCATCAAACATAGAATCTGCCAGCACCTTAGACTTCACAGCATGCAGAAGTGAGAGAAATAAATTTCTGTTGTTTATAAGCCACCTAGGCTAGTGCTCGCTTTGGCAGCACATACACTATGCCACCCAGTCCAGTCTTCTTTTATAACAACCTGAAGGGTCTAAAACACCTGTTGACCATATAAAAGTTCCCATACATACTAAGGTCTGTAGGTGGACCTTTGATTTTTCTCTTTTAACCCACTTGTCTATCCTTGCATCAGTAACATTATTTGAATTACTACAACTTTCTAATAACTGTTGAAGTAAGTCTTTTCTATTACTGTGTTGGTTATTCTTAGAATTTTGCACTTCCATATAAATTTTAGAATCAGTACATGTATCATCTTACACAAAACTTTAAAAACTCACGGATTGCATTTTTTCTTCTTTTCTTCTCCATAGGCAAGATTCTTACAGGTCTTGATGCATATTTCTAAACAATAAGTTTTGAAGCAATAACGAATGGCAAATTCTATTTCTCCAGTGACGTCAGTGTTGTCAAAATTACTCGTTTCTGTGCAAGTGCTGCTAATGCTAATTATACTTCCCTGAAATCAAGAATGAGATATAATAAATTGCTTTGCAGTTAATAATTTTTACAGTTCTGATTTCAAGATGTCAAATAAATCATAATCCACACAGAGCATATATCTTGACTCTCATTAAGCTAATAAGCACCAGCTTGTACTCTGCCAAAGTAAGTAGCATCCTAAGAGATGGGGAATCCCCAGAAGGCCCTGTCTTGCCCAGATATGGTCTTTGCCTAACATTAAAGGTTCCCAAATCCCATTCTTTAACATGGATCCTTTGGGATGAAGTGTCTGTCTCCTATGTGGTTCTGCAGGATAACTCTTGGTGGCAGAGATCATTCATAGCAGGACAGCATAGCATGGGGCTAAGTGCCTGAGAATGGGAATCAGACAGATTCAAATGCTGGCTCTGTAACCTACTGGCTGTGTCAAAATCTAACTGGGGAAAATCATCCTGGTCTCACAGGATTAGGGTGAGGACTGAATGGAAGGAGGTATATGAAGTGTGCAGTCAGAGGTAATGATAAATTGTGCTTATATTTGTATGGGTACCTAAAAAAACTACCATCATAAATCAGGGCACTATATGCTTAGATGTTTGAGATGAAATAAATTATCACTATTAAATTTGCTTAAACATTGCCACCATTTGTGTGCAATCAGTCTCAATGCTGACTTTACAAGAATATAGAAGCCTGATTTCTGCTTCTAATGCTAACCAGTTCTTCCACATTATAAAATACCAAGGCAGAGACTCAGAACCCCTAGAAAGAGATTTTAAAAAAATCAAACCACGTAGTGGTGCATGCCTGTAATCCTAACACTTGTGAGGCTGAGGCAGGAGGATTGCTGTGAGTTCGAGGCCAGCCTGGACAACATAGCGAGACCCTGTCTCAAAAAAAAAAAAAAAAAAAAATCAAACTAACAATTCCTCAGAGGAACTGGACCTGATTAATCAATGCCAAGCATATTCCCAGCTCCACCACACCCAGTTACTGGCTCTGAAAAATGTCATCTGCTAATGCCACATAACTGCTGCATGGAAAACAACTTTAAAACTGTACACACTCAAGAACACATGAGATGGTGGAGCAGCATGAATGAATGAGGTATAAAAAGTGAAGACAGGAAAGAATGGGTAGAGGAGTTGTCAAAAAAAAGGGAGCTACTTAGGAGAACAAGGTGGATGAACGGAGGAGCGTAAGAATTCTGCTCAAAGAGCATTCTTCTTAAAACTTCACTTTAGGTTATATCACACTAAGTTGTACTATGCTAACTTTTCTGCCAACAACAATTAGAAAGCTGAGTGAGTTAAACAGTTAAACAATACACTGTAGAGCTACCAAGACAACCAGGACATTAGGGTCCAAGAAGCTAGTGAGAAGAGAAGCACACTGAGATAAGCCTGCTGCTCTGTGCTGCTTTTCTCTCTGAGGCTTTTGTGCACGTGCAAGCAGCACAGGGCTGGAAAACTGAGAATTCACTCAACAAAAGAGCTGAGAGATTCAGAAGCTAAGCACAGGTTTTAGCAGTAGGATAGGTTTGGGAGACAAAAATTAGCATCCAAGGGAATGAAGGCACGCACAACTCCAAAAGCCAAATTCCCACAGAAAAGGAATATGGACTGGAGAGTGAAACCAGATCCTGCCTTTCCCCTCGAGGTCTTTGCTGAATTGAAAGGTATAGCTGAGATACTGAGAAGCTTAGGAATAAATACCATCAGAAGTTCCACCATAATAGAAACAAAAAACAGAGTTCTGGCTTACCACAGAGTAGGGGCTGGGAGATGTCTAGACTTTCAGCAGAGACTCCTCAAATGCTTTCTTACTAGAAGCAAGAGTCAGTGAGATGAGACCAATGCCCTCACAAGCATTGAAGCCCAGCTCTGCATGAGCTCAATCCCAGACTGGATAAAGACCATTTCTCTCCACTCTAGCTGATCTTTAAAAACATAGTAAACTCTTTCTGAAGGAAGATAACATCTATCTAAGTCTCAGTTTATCCCATTTTAAAAATACATAATGTCCAAAATTCAATAAAAAATCACCAAGTATATCAGGATTAAAAGGTGCCCAACTGGCCCAGTTTCCTTGGTCCTGAGGAATGTCCTGGTATGTAGCACTTGAAATGCTGAAACCAGGAGAGTTTAGGGTAAGCCAAGATGGTTGGTCAGGAATAAGTGACCAAAAGCATGGGAGAAAACCACAATAAAAACCCACAGCTGAGAGCCAGGGATTTAGCTCAGTGGTTCTGGCACCTGCCTCATAAGCATAAGGAGCCGAGTTCGATCTGCAGTACCAGGAAAAAAAACCAAAAAAACCCCAAAAAACCAAAAACCCACAGCTGATCCAGATATTGCCATTGTAAGACATGAACTTGAAAATAACAGTGATTAATATGGTCAAGAAAATAGATAACAAGACAGAGAATTTTTTCAGAGAACTGGAATCTAGAGGAAAAGAACCAAATAAAATTTAGACCTAAAAATTAAGGTAACAGAAATGAAAGAATTTCACAAATTAACTTAAGATCAGACACAGCTGAAAGGAGGACTGGTATACTGGAAGATGGGTCAGTAGAAAATATCTAGAAAGGAATACAGAGGAAAAGATGCAAATAAAAGTGTAGAGAGACACTGGATATAATGAAAATGTGTAATGTATAGAGTCTCACAAAGAAAAATGGGGCAGAAAGTATTTAAAGAGATAATGGCTAAGAATTTTACCAGACTGACAAGAAAAAATAAACTACAGATTCAAGAGTAAAAAATAATTTTTAAATAAAACTACCCATAGGCACATAATAATAAAACAGCTGAGAAGATAGAGTTATTTTTGTTTTTAACTAGAGATTGAACCCGGGACTTTCAGGCTAAGCTGCATCCCCAATCTTTTTTTTTTTTAAAGGCCCTCACTAAGTCACTAAGTTGCTCAGGCTGGGCTCAAACTTGTAATCCTCTTGTCTAGGCCTCCCAGAGTACTGAGATTACAGGTGTATAACACCACACCTGAATCTACTTTTCACAGAGGAAAGAAAAAAACTTAACTGCCCAACAGAAACAATAGAAGTCAGAAGATTTGATTAAGCTCAAAAAATTCAAGAGAAGAAGAATATGAAGGCAGGAATTCAAAGTAGGAGAAAAAACCAGACCACAAATAGGTAATAGGAGAAATAGAAAATAAGTCAGTAACATAATGTATTTAACCCCAAATATACCAGGAATTACAGTGAAATACAACAGACTATATACTACAAAAAGGATAAAAATTATCTAGATTTTAAAATATCTGACTAGACTTCCAGGAAGACGGCAGAGTGGTGAACAGCACAGAAACAGCCTCTCCGAGATTTGATGTCTAGATGTTAGAATATAGCAGCATGAAGAGGAGGAGGAGGAGGGAAGTCAGTCCCCAGAACCTAGCAAGGATCTGAGTCAACAATTGAAGCCCACAAGGAGAGTGAAGAGTCAGATCTCAATGAAGAAGGACAAAGTGGCAAGTGGTGCTTTATCCTTGAGCCCTGCTCACTGCATGGGAAGAGTAGCTCGAACCTGCAGATGCACGGTGACTGCTGGTGACCTCAGAGGCCTCCACAGGGAAAGACACCAGTGAAATGGAGCAGTGGACACAGAGGACTGCAGTGGCTGGTGAGTTATCTGGGTTCAGATGTCCTGCAGGAGAGGGCAATTGGCCAGTAGTCATCTTGGAAAGAAGCCAACTGAGCTCAGAACTTAGTACAGCTGGGGCTGGCTCCATCTAGCAGCTCCCAGTGTCAGGGTGAGGTGAAACCAAGTTTAAATCAGGAGGAGGTCAAAGAGCAGGATTCAAGCCAGCAAGAGCCACACAGAGTGCTGCAGGCTGAACAAAATTGGTTCCAGTCTCACAGCTAGAAACCAGTCTGAACTTCAGTGGAAGTAAAGGTGCATGTTTGCTGGGATTATCCACTACTCACTATAAATCTATTGCTGGTTTTCTGAGATTAGTCAATAGGGATCTGGGCTCTGTCTGCCCACTCTATCTATCAGTGACAGCAAAGAAGGCCCTGAAGTAAACATTTTTTTCCTGTTTTCCTTTTTTTCCTTTTGTTATGTTCTTGTTGTTGTTTTTTTATTTCTTTAATTGATTGCTGCTTTTTTTTTTTTTTTTTTTTTGGAACCGGGGATCGAACTTGGGTCCTTGTGCTTGCAGAGCAGGTGGCGAAACCACTGAGCCAAATCCCCAGCCCTGCTTTAGTTTTTATATGGGTGTTAACACTGTTTCTAGTTTTCTTCTTTTTCTGTTCTCATTTTTATTTCTCTTTCCCTCCTGTCTTCTTCACCAGTTTCCCAAAGTTTACATAATCTTCCTTTGTCCTCCAGCTTTGCTTCTAATATGTTTCTCTTCTTCCATTTCTCTATTTTTCCCACCCTAACCCCTTTTAAATTTTCATTCCTGAAGGTAAAATTGCCATATTGAGGGTATATTTACTATATACAATTTTCTGGTTTTAGATTTTGTTATATAACCACTAATAAAGTACATATGGTTAAAGATGGCAAATTAGTAGTTACCACAGTTTGTCATTTTCTAGGCTGTGTTTCATGCTATTGTTATTGCTAACTGTACTACTTTAGCCGAGGTAACATAATTGTTCTAATCAGTTGTTCTTCCTGGTATGCCAAGACTGAGATTGCCTAAAGGTCGTAAACAATCCTATAAGCCAGTGCCAAATAACCAGGGGCTAGGCCAAATAGGCAGGAACTTCTCATCCCCAATAAATTGAAGAGGTATGATCTTGTAACATATTGGAAACCCAAAAGCCAGTTACACCTGAAGACATTTCTGAGAATTAGTCATTCCCTAAGGGTTCCAAATACTAGCAATAAAGCTTTCTGTCATACACAATTTACAAGCATCAACCCAGGAATTAAACTAAAAAAAAAGGAAAGAAAATGACAAGACACTTAAGCAAGATGCAACCTCAGACTTCCAGCTTGCCAAAGGCAAACCCAGGGGACAATGAGGGGGAACAGTTTGAAGGCCACCCACCTGGACTTTCTGAAGTGGTAACAGTGGAAGTAACAAAGCAAATGAATGAGACTCTAGAAAAAAATCAAATCAGAAATAATCTCCCAGAGGGCCAGGGATTTAGCTTAGTGGTTCCGCTGCCTGCCTCACAAGAACACAGTCCCAAGTTCAATCCCCAGTACCAAAAAAAAAAAAGAAAGAAAGAAATAATCCCTCAGATAGCTACAGATCTCTATAGTGGCCATTATGAAAGACATGATTAGTGACTTTAGAGCATATACAGATAAAAAAAAAAAATAGAGGACCTTAGGGAAATGATGGAAACCATGAACACCCAAATAGGAAAGAAATGGAATCCATGAAACAGATTCAAACAGATATCCAAAAGATTAAAAATTCCATTGAAATATGTAGTGGAATGAGCCAATATGAGGAAAGAATATCAGATATAGAAGACAGGATTGCAATCATGAAAAGAAAGATTTCTCAAAAATAGCAAGGGACCATGAAAAATCAATCCTACAGCTACTAGATGATGCAAAAAATAACATAAGATTGATAAGAGTCAATGAAAAATCAGGAAATACTGCAAATGAATTAAAAAACCTGTTCACAGATGTAATGGCAAAAAAAAATCTCAACCATGGAAAAAGAATTTGACATACAGATAAATGAAGCAGGTAGAACTTCAATTAGTCATGATTTAAAAAAAAAATCTACACCAAGACATAGAATAGTCAAGATTTCAGAACATCAACACAAGAACAGGATATTAAAAGCTGTTAGAGAAAATAAATATATCACCTATAAAAGAAAGCCCATCAGAATCACAACAGATATCTCAAAACAAACCCTCAAGTCAAGGAAAGTTTGGAGCAAAGTATTTCAATCCCTAAAAGAAAACAACCTCCAACCCAGATTGATGTACCCCACAAAACTATTTTTCAAAATTGATGGAGAAATAAGATATTTTTATGACAAAGAACACCTGAAGAAATTCATGACCACTAACCAACACTCCAAAATGTTCTGAAGGATGTTCAAGAAAGAGATAACAAGGACTACAACTCCATGAACCCCAACAGAATGAATCAAATAGGCAAGGCAAGTAATTAAACAGAGGGGAGCAAAAGGGAACCAATAACAAGAAAATAACATGACAAGAATAAGTCAATGCATATCATTATAACCATCCATGTAAATGGTGTCAATTCACCAATCAAAAGAAACAGACTGGCAGAATGCATCAAAAAGGAAGATTCAACAATATGCTGCATACAAGAAACATGTTTAATTAAAAAAGAAATTATAGGGGCCGGGGATTTAGCTCAGTGGTTTCACCACCTGCTGGGCAAGCCCAAGGACCCGAGTTCAAACCCTGGTACCAAAAAAA
>NW_004624929.1:901695-1015978 GCF_000247695.1 Heterocephalus glaber
AATGTCTTCAAGAGTTCTACCTATCTTCCAGCAAGTTTAGTGTTTCAGTCTTAATATTTAGATCTTTAATCCACTTCTATCTTAGTTTAGTGCATGGTGATAGGTATGGGTCTAGTTTTAATCTTACACAAAGTAAATTTTAAGTCAAGAAGTAGTATTTAAAAACAAAGAGGAATATTTCATAATGATAAAAAGGTAAGCCCATGTGAAAGAGATAGCAACTCTAAGTCAGTAACATTAGTAATATAAAGTAAAAACTGACAAAACTAAAAGGGAAAATAGGTAAATCCAGAATTGCAAGCTGTATCTATAGTATTCTAACTGGACCAAGAAAAGGGAAAAGAATCTTTTCTCTCTTTTTTTGGTCTTTTCTCTTTTTGATTGTGAAATATATAATATATAAAATATATAAGCCTATAATCTCAGCACTCTATGAGGCTGAGGCAGGAGGATCATAAGTTAAAGCTCACCCTGAGTAGCTCAGTGACTTAGTGAGACCTGTCTCAAAATAAAACATAGAAAGGATTGGAGAATGTAGCTCGGTGCAAAGGCCCTGGGTTCAGTCTGCACTACCAAACAAAAAGTAATTCATATATATAAACAATGAGTATAAGGTGAAGATCCATGTGCCTAGCATTCAGTTTAAGAACACCATTACCAGAACTTCTAAAGTGCCCTCTGGCCAGGTGTGGTGGAACACGCCTGTAATTCCAGTGCTCAGGAGGCTGAAGCAGGAGGATCATTGCTCAAGTCCAAGGCTAGCCTGGTTACATAGTGAATTCAAGACTAGCCTGAACTACATAGTGAGACCATAAAAACTAACCCCTCCAGGGCTGGGGATTTAGCTCAGTGGCACCGCACCTGCCTTGCAAGTATAAGGTCCTGAGTTCAATCTCTAGTGCCAAAAAACAAAACAAAACAAAACAAACCACCCCCCAAAAAGGGGCCCTATGGTCCCCTCCTTTATCCAATCTCCTCTTGTTCCTGTACAGGAATAAACACTGTTTCAAAACTGTCTGCTGGGCTGGGGATTTAGCTCAGTGGTTCTGGTGCCTGCCTGCCTCACAAGCACAAGTTCCCGAGTTTGATCCCCAGTACCAAAAAAAAAAAAAAAACCACAACTGTCTGCTGATCATCTTACGTTTCTTTATGGTTTCATTACATATCCCCCCTCAAATATTCATTAGTTTTACCCAATTTTGGAGTTGATATAAGTAGAATCACCCTGTCCACACATGCTCTGTAACTTACTTTCTCATGATATTTGCTACCGACTTTTCAAACCAAAAACAATTAAAAACAAGGCTTCCCCGGAAATCTATATGTGCACATTTGGGATAACGTTTATGATATTTTTTAAACTTGTAAGTGAAATTGTCAGATTACAAAGAACATTTTAAGCTGGAAGTGTAACTCAATAGTAAAGCGTGTGCTTAGCATGCGAGAGACAGAGTTAGATCTCCAGCATGGGGTCGGTGGGGGAGAGAACGCATTTTAAAGGCCTTTGAGATATATTGACAATTTCCCTCCAGAGACGTTACAACAAAATGCCTGCCACTGTGAACCATTACCAACAATGAACTGTACCATTTAAAGAATTTACTAAAGTGGTCCCAAAATAGCAGCATGCTTAAAATTTGCCCTGATTCAACTACATGGGACGTTAGGCAATTTCCCCATTTGGTGTTTGTTTCTATTTGTACTTTTGTCAGTAAGTGGAGATTTAATAAGCTTTTTCTAGACCCCACTCCTTGTTTCTCAGAGGATGTGAATTTCTCTCCTAAGGGTAGGCAACATCTCCATGCAAGAAGCAATAACTAGTTATTTGCCCCATGGGAGTTCAGCTTCCTGCTTTGGTCTGAAGGGTGCAGATTACAATTAAATGTAATAATTCAATCTCATGGTTATACATTTTAAGCATACCCAGAGAAATTTTTAGAAGAAAGGATGAGAATAGAGAGCCCTACTGAATTTGCACTGAGTTAGCGGAGCAAAGAGACTAAGCCCATCTCCCTAAGCCAACAGGACAGCTTTTAACTCTTGAAGGTTCTCTGGGTGTGGATCAGTCCCAAGTAAGGCAAGTAGGTCAGGGAAACCAGCCCAAGACACCAGTGAGATGGTACCAAAAGCCTGAATACCAACTCCAGACCCAGGGGCCGGAGTCAGTCATGCAGCCACTATAGGATGCTAGCAAGTCACCTAATGCTCTTCACTTCTGAAATGGGATAATGGTACTCACCACCACCACAGACTGTGAAGCAGCTAGCACAGGCTTTCAGCATAACAGCCTGGTCACAATGACCTGATTGTCCCACAGGTACTTACTGAGGACCATCATGTGTCAGACACTGCTCCAGGAACCTGGGAACCACATTCTAGTGGGGAGACGGCTAAGTGGGAAAGATAGACAAGCCAGTTAGATAGCATGCCGAAGTGCTAAGAACACAGAAAAACCAGGGGGCAGGTGAGGGAGATGGGATGGAGAATAGGATGGGGGCGCTCCAAGGTGGCCTTGGAACCTCCAAGAAAGGTCTCAAAAGGAAGGAGGAAAGGAGAAGATGGCTTGGTGACATCTGTTGTGTCTGGGAGTTCAAGCACCGGTGAGCAGACATGAGGTTAAGTGAAGTGAGGAAGGGGAGCCAGCAAGGTCAGAGCAGGGTGGGCAGGTCATAAGAACCCCATGGATCCATCTATGTACTCGGCTATGTTGGTTCCTGGGGATACAAAGACAGGATTCTGGCCCTTAAAGGAGCTTGAAGCCCATTCTACAGGATGCTGGACAATTTAAGGAAAACTGTGTTGCTTTTTCATCATTGAGACATAAGGACCAACAATCACAAACTAAAGAAGAGAGGTTTATTTTGGGTCATTGTTTTTAGAAGATTCAGTCTATAGACAGCTGGATCCAAGGAAGGAAGAGCATGGTGGAACGGTCTGGCAGAGGAAAGTTGCCCACATTATGGAGGCCAGGAAGCAGAGAGGGAAAGGAGGAGCCATGATGGGAGACGTCTCCTTCCAGGTCATGCCCACAGTGACCAGCCTCTAACCAGACCCTAGCTATTAACAGTGAGTCAGCTGTGAAATCATTAGAGGACTAATCCCTGATGAATACAGCACCTCCATGATGTAATCACCTTCCAAACATACAAAGTTTTGGGGGGGATACCCCAGATCTAAACCATAATATGCCCCTACTGCTTCCTATGAAGGTTCTCCTCACCCTCCTAGTCAGCCTCAGACAGGGTCACACTGGCTGGATTCCTGGGAGCCCCTTGGCCCTGAGGTAGGGGCAAACCTTCTGGTAAATCTTGAGAAACTCTCCCAGAGGCCATGTTATGCACCCATGTCCTCATGCCCATTACAGGGCAGGAGAGAAGGCTCTGGAATTATCCTTGCCCACCTGGTCTAGAGGAAAGTGTTTCCTCAGGCTTTTTATCTTCCTAAACTGTTGTCAACTATAAACCACAGCTGGTCATGAAGCAAGGCCTCAAGCTTTCTAAAATATTCTGGCAGGACCATGGCAGACTTCTCTCAGCATTACTTGTTCAATGAAAAGGGCACCTAAGAGGGCTGCTAGGTTCTGGACATGTGTCCCTGCATTAGTTGGAACCTTAGTCCCAAGGCGATGGTATGAGGAGGGTGCCTTGGGAGGTGATGGGGTGGAGCTCTTGTGAATGGGATTAGTGTCCTTATAAAAGAGGCCCAAGAAGACTCCCTCTCCACTTGTGAGGACACAGAAGGAGGTGCTACCAACAGACCAGGAAGTGAGACCTCACCAGACCAGTTCTGCCTTGATCTTGGACTTCCTGACTCTAGGACTGTGGGAAATAAATGTCTGTTTTAAAGCCATTCAAATCTATGGTAGTTGTTTTATAGCAGCCTAAACAAATTAAGGCATCAGTAGTCAGAAATTTGGCTCTTGGCTCTGCTATACAACTCACTGCAGGACCTGGGCAGTGGGGATGGATCCATGAGAGGACATGTGTGAACAGCATTTGTGTCTTAGAGCAGAACCCTGGTCCTTGGCCACTGTGTACTCATTCACCTGCTTGAGAACCAAATGAGAACATGAAGCTTCTTCCTAGGACAGTGTCCCAGAGAACCATAGGGAAAAAGCTCCTCCTCCGGGTGCGACTGAATGTACCACAACGGATCCAGCCCAGTGCTGCCCAATAGAAATGTCATTTTAGAACTTCTAGTAGTTGCTTTTTAAAAACAGGTAGAAGCCTATAGTATCTTTTATTAATCAAATAAATTCTGTACACTGTTATGTCAACAGGCATCTGTACAGTTTTTGTTTTGTGATGTGAATTGAAGCCAACACCTCACATACGCCAGGCAAAAGCTCTACAATTGAGCCACACCCCAAGCCCTACAAAATTATTACTGGGATCTTGCTTTTTTCATACTAAAGTCTTCAAAATCCAGCATGTGTTTGAAACTCATAGAATCGGCCATGTTTCAGTTGCTCAGCAGCCATAGGTGACTAATGGCTGCCATGTAGAACTGCACAGCCCTAAGTACTCAAGAATCCTTACCAAGTTCTAACAGTTCCTCCAGATTCAAAACTGCCAGGGCTCAGCTGTGTTTCTCAAACCTGCCCATGCGTGTGAATCTCCTGGGCTTCTGTTAGGTTCCATATTCTGACTTAGCAGGTCTTGGTAGGGCCCAAACTTCTGCATTTTGACAATCTCTCAGACGTCACCAATCATACCCCACATTTTCAGGAGTGAGGGTGAAGAGCAATAGTTTTGAAGGAGACAGGCCTTTCCATGGGAGCCAGTTTACAACAATTTCTGTCAAATGAACACATTATGTTTGTCTCCATCCACCTTATCACCATATGTAGCACCTTGTGACTCAAAGTCAAAATGACCATGTAAGGTAAATGTTTTGTATGGATTCAGGACATCAAGGCAGCAACAACAGCACAACTGCAGACATTCATGAAAGAGGACTTCCAGAACGCTTCTAAGAGGCAAGAATAATGGGACAAATGTGCTTGAGGAGGGAGGAAGTATTTTAAGGGGAATTAGTGGCTATGTGTCTTTTACTGAAAAAAATTTAAAAATAAATACTTGAACATTCATTCCATTTTTGATCAGAGGGAAGTGCCTAATTATCTGAACCAAACACCATTTTATATAAAAACACAATACCCTTGATGCATAAGCTGGTTAAAGGACTTGCTCTGTGTCTTACTCCTTGCCCCTAAAAGAGCTGGAATGTGACTCAGAAGTTGGTTTCCCGGAAGTTCTGCTACACTGTTATACTAGTAAAGGAACGGACACTCATTTCCCTGATGAGGTCTCTAAAGTTTGAGTCTTTGCGATCATCTTATGATAAGAGAAAGAGCCATGACATCTGCTATGGTTTTAAATGTTTATGTTGCTTCCAAAATTCACGCACTGAAATGGAATCACCAGTGTGACAGTGTTACTAGGTGGGGCCTTTAGGAAGTGATTAAATCATAAAACTAGAGCCCCTATGAATGGAATGGGTGTAAGTCCTTTGTAAAAGAGGCTTCGTACAGGATTTGGGTCCCTGGTCCCTCTGTCTTCACCATAATGCACAGACACCTAGACAGAGCCATCTATGAGCAACTGCTCTTCACTAAACACCAATCCTGCCAGTCCCTTGATCTCAGACTTCCATCCTCCAAAACCATGACAAATACATTTCTGTTATCTATAAATTACCAAGTCCATGGTAATGTGCTACAGTAGTTCAACCAAAGTAAGCCAACCATTAACTGAGGCCTCAGAGCCCCTCATCTGAGGTTCCACCTACCATAGGATATATCACAGTTCTAGGCAAAAAGTAGCACTCAATGTTTTGAAATTAATGAAGTAGATAAAAATGCCTATCTATAAATATAGAAGATATTCAAAACATTACAAAGCAATCTTGAAAAAAGAAAATTAAGACTTACACTACCCAACTTCAAGACTCACTACAAAGCTAAACAAGACAATGTAGTGTTGGCATAAGTACAGAACTAGATGCCGGTGGAACACAATAGAGAGCCTGAGTGATTTGAATTTCATAAAATATGTCAAAGTCACTGGGGAAAACGAAAGTGGTACTAGATTAACTAAATATCTTATTAAAAAATTAGCCTCAACCTCAGTCTAACACGACTTACAAAAGAATTGATAGATTCATGCATAGACCTAAACATAAAGGCTCAAGTTTTAAACTTCTAAGATGAAAACAGGAGATTATCTTCATGACTTGTGGGTAGACTGAATATGAAATAACCACAAACTTTGAAAAATAATTCTTCATCAAAATTAAAACCTCCTGGGCTGGGGATGTAGCTCAGTGGTGCTGGCACCTGCCTGGCAAGTACAAGGTCCTGAGTTCGATCCCCAGTACCAAAAAAAAAAATTAAAGCCTCCTTATCAAAAGATCCCATTATTTTATTAATAGTTACTCCCTGTATGTATGAAAATGTTCACAATAAGTTATTGTAAAAAAAAAAAACCTATTTCAAAGTATAGCGAAGCTCACCCCAGCTTCACTAGAATTCTTATAGTCAAACTGAAGTCTTATTATCAGGTTCCTGTTTATCTCACAACAGTTCATTCCTGCCTACCAATAGTTTGATGGGTTTTTGTTTGGTTGTTTTTTTTGTTTTGTTTTGTTTTGTTTTTAGGGTTTTTTTCAGTTGTTTTGTTTTTAGTCCTGGGAATTGAATTCAGGGTCTAATGTATGCTAAGCACATTCTCTACTACTGAGCCACATCCCCAACTGATGTCTTGATTATCACACCATGACCACAGTACTGGGACAAGACTCACGTGTCTCAAGCCTCCAGAGAACAAAGTGGTAGGAGTTGAAATGGATGGGAGAGTCTCTTGCTTCAAAACAGGGCTAGTAGAGTGTTTGGGATATTCTTGAAGGAGAGATTTCAGAATATCTGGTGTGCTGACCTTCTGGAGAAGGAAAAACAAAATTGATGTTATAGTCCTCATTCCCACCTGCCTTGGTTCAGCAAGCACAGTCTATCTGCATCTACTGTTTGATGTTACTAATATGCAAACTTCCAGTAGCTGAGTAGGAAGACACATTTGTGTTTGGATAAATGCATACACACACACCCTCAGAGCCAGGGGGCAGACATCATCAAGCTTTGGGACATTCATGAATGTTGTTGGGTGGGTTATTAATGGACTAGTAGGTCTTAAAGAAACCCAAATTTTGACCTTAATAATGATCCTGACATCTAACCACAGAAAATACAACATTCAGCCTAAAAAGCAATTTTATCTCTAACATGCTCATGAAAAGGGAAAAAAATCAAAATGTCCCTCTAAACTTTATAAAAATATTTGTAGTTGGCATTTCTTCTATAATATTTATAGTGGTGCTTTCTAGTAGCCACTAGCCACATCAGGTTGTTTAAATTCAAATTAATTGAAATAAAATAAACTCAGCTCTTCAATTGTACTAGACACATTTCAAGTACAGTACTCAGTCAGGACATATAGCAGTGGCTACTGTACAGGACATTTCAGTTAAAGAACATTTCCATTGGTGCAGAAAGTTCTATCAGGCAGTGCTAGGACAGAGTAATACATATAATGGGCAAGTTGGGAAAACCTCTTCCAGTCTAAAAAGTTTCAGAGTTGATACTTTAGGTCTTGATGCTGGATTGGTAGTAGAACCTGGAAATATAATGGTTGCACCAAAATCATAATTTTCATGAATAAAATGCTAAGTGAGACCATTACAGAAAAACTGAAAGACAGGATTCCCTCCAAATTAACTTGATTCTCAGAGATAGCTGTTAAGCAACACTATATTCAGTCCATCATTTTAATCAAGGAGGGGGAGAGGAGGAGGGAGGAGGGAGGAAGATATGAGGTCTGTTCTCCAAGGGCTAACTAGCTACTGGGAAACAGAGACACATGACAAGGGAGACACGAGCCACATTGACGGGAAGGTGGAGAGGGCAAGATTATTCAGGATGAGGGCATCCTAGGTGATCTTCAATGGGCAAATGACCTGAGTGGGAAGCTAAAGGGCAGCTAAAGACCAAAATGTAAGGCCCCAAGTGGAGCAGTTATCACAACGGTCAAGTCCCAAGCACATTCCAAGGTCTGCAGGCACTTTAGGGCAGGTGTGTCCAGTGCGTGGGCCACTGCCTTTCTTAATGTTATAAAAATATTTTAATAAGGAAGCTTTGTTATTTATATACATTAACTATATTATGTTTTCTATGTGGCCCAAGACAATTTCTATTCATTCAACACAGTTCAGGTAAGCCAGGTAGGTCCAACTTGTGGGTCACAGACTGGACGCACCTGCCAGGCTGAGATTGGCAAAGAGAGCATGAGCACACAGAGCATGTGTGAAGGTGTCCAAGAGGACATAAAGGGTGGTCACAGTAGCATCAACCAAAGCCACAGGGAAGGAGATGCAGGGCTGGAAGATCAGCAGGCCCAAGGAGAGGATTTCAAGTATGAAGAGTGTTCCAAGAGGGAAAAACAGTATGAGCAAAAGCTCATCTGAAATTAAAATGCAAAATTTAACCAACTGCCTATCAAATTGGCAAATATTAAAAAGTTCAGTTTCATAAGATAAAGAATTCTGGAGATGGATGGTAATAGTTGCACACCAAGGTGACTGCCACTGAATTATACACTGAAACAGGGATAAGAGGGTTTTATGTGACGTATACTTTACCACCATAGACATATTGGAGGAAAAGGTATAAAATTGAGCGTTGGCAAGAGTCTTGGAGGATAGGTGACACAGGAGGACACCTTGGCAGCATGGATTAAAAGCCCTAAAATGTACCCTATTTGAAATGAGGATATATATTTGTTGACATGGAAAGAAATATTTTTTAAAGAAAATTACAAAAGTGGATGTATGAGGCTATTTTTGTTATATGGATTTATGTGTGGGGCTCAAATGGCTCTTTCTGGGGTTAGTGTTGTATGTAGTTTTTTTTCATCCTCCTCTCCTTTTCAGTCTTCTCATCTCTTTTTTAAAAATGTTTAATAGTACGTAGGTATAAGTTTTACACAGAAAATCAAAAGTCATCTCTAAAGAATGGAAGCCTGGTGAACCATGTCCAATGGGACAAAGCAACAAGAGGGTGATGACTGAAATGCAGCCACCCCCATTATCAAGCCAGGAGTCCCTGGAGCTTCCCAGAGAACTTTCCACAGTGGTTGGGGAAGAGCAGACTGCCAGGAAGTCAGAAAGGAACGGGAGAGAGGAACAGGAGGGCAGAGAGCGCAGCAGCAAAGGCTGAAGGAGAGGACTCTGAGAATGTTGGCCATGAAAACCACAGAAGAGCAGCTGCACCAGGAACACTTCCAAAGCATTGCTCTTGTTTTTGAAGGTGAAGAGAAGTGGTTGGAGACATTAAAGCTGCAAGTGAATGGAGGAAACTCCATGGAAAGGAGCCAGAGAAATGCCAGGGAGGATGCAGAGGCTGTCTGCCACAAGGCTTCTGCTTCTGAGGGCCTTGGAGAATGGCGTGCCAGGACAGCAATCCCCAGTCAGACAGGAACAGAAAGAAACAGAGCTTTGGACTGCCTCGGTGTTTACTATGGACTGAACTGTGTCCCCAGAATTCTTATGTTGAAACCCTAACTCCCCTGATGGTATCTGGAGATGGGAATCTTAGGAGAGGTTACAATGAGGGAACTTGAGAGAAATAATAGGATTCATAACCTTATGAGAAAAGACAATGGAGAGCTCCCACCCCATTCTCCCCTCCTGACACGGGAGGACTCTCCAAGATGGCAGATGTCAGTAAGCCAGGAAAAGGGCCCTGAACATTCCAGACCTGATCTCAGACTTGTAGCCTCCAGAACTGTGGGAAAATCAATGTCAGTCATTTAAACCAGCCAGTCTATGGTATTAAGGCAGCTAAAGCTAACTAATGTACTATCCAATATACATTTTTTAAATCATGTTTTGAATCTTTAAAAAATGACAGAAAGCTCTAGAAAAGAACAAAGAAAACTGTCTATAGAGATTAGAGGGTACATCAAGTTCATGGCCAGGGAAGACTTTCTAAATAGGTCAGGACTCAAGAAACCTTTAATGAAGCTTAACTGTGAATGTGACTATTTCAAGATTAGAAAAGTCAGTACCATTCTGAAAGACTTGACTAAGGAGTCCAAGCAGAAATTTTGTGTTCAACTTTTCCCCCAGTAAACTCTTAAGGACTTGGATGACACTTCAGAGTCAATGCCTTATTAAAGGGCATCACAATCCTAGGGCTTATCAATGTCATTGAGATGGGAATCGTTTCCCTTGTGATTTTAATGTAAGTCAGTGACTAGTTTAGCTCAGATTACACATGAGAATGCTTGCCCTAATGTCTACTCTGCAAGAGTTACTGCATTATATTTAACATTGTTCCGGGAAACATCAATAAACATTGTTTCATTTGATCAACTTGTGGCCTCTCTGGAACCAGGAACTGCATTTGGGGTTTTTGCTGGCAATAGCTATGAACATAGATCAGAGAAGGAAAAGCAACTGTTCGCACCGCTGAGATTTCATCTAAAGTTGCTTCTTAACAGAAAAGACTGCAGCTTGATGCTCAGAGCAAAGACACATTCCACCTGGGAAGCGGACGCATCTCCTGTCATCACCAGAGTGAGCACTGCCACGCAACCTGAGGTCTTTCACAGTTGGGAAATGACTCAGTCCTAGCTGTTCCTCCTCCCCTCATCCTGCCTTTGGGATGCGGCCAGCTGGTGGGGTGAGCAGCTGTGTTGGGAGGCCAAGTGCAAAGTAGGTTGTTTCTTTAGATTCAGGTGTCAGTGGGAAAAGCTTCATGAGTACAAAGGAAAACAATGAAATTAAGTCATTTTTCTCTGCCTCTGTCCTCGATCCCTTTCCCTCTACTAGCTTTTCATGCATCTTCCTATTTAACTGGTGTAGAGTTCATGGCCCGTGTAGACCAAGTACACATGCATAAGATGTGCCGTAAAACCCACGGGGGAGCTGGGTGTAGCAGCACACTTCATCCTGAAGCAGGAGGATCTCAAGTGCAAACCGGGTCTGAGCAACTTAGTAAGACCCTGTCTTGAAATTAAAAAAAAAAATTTTTTTAAATGGGCTAGGTAGAGATGTAGCTTAGAGCAAAGGACCTGAGTTCAATCCTCAGTACTACAAAAATAAAACACTGGAATACCCCAGAAAGGTGAAGCGAGTTTACTTCTTGAAGAATCCTGGACCAGGAGGTTGAATAAATCAAAATATATTCACAAAATACACATATACATACACACACATGAAACTAGTGGGGATGGTGGGGCAAAGGGGATGATAGGAATGGTGAAAATAATTGAAGTATGTTATGTGCATGTACAAATCTGCCAAAATGAAACCCATTGATCTGTATATCCAATAAGCACTACATTTTTTTAAAAATGTGAAAAAATATTTTTAAAGAAAATCCTGGTCCAGAGTGGAGATGTCTGCAGGAACATTTTCAAACTTAATGGTCACAGCAGTGATATAGAAGAGATTTAAGCTGTCTACCTAGCTGCGACCCTGGAGTCATCACTCAGCTTTAAGGCAGTTATGTAAGTTGGGTGCAGTGGCGCATGTCTGTAGGCTGCCAGAAGGCCAAGGCAGGAAGATCACTTGAGACCAGGAGTTTAAGACCAACCTTGGCAACATAGCAAGATGTCATTTTTTTAAATGGGGGGGGGTATCTTCTGCCTCTGCGCTTTAGTGTAGCCAACCTGCAAGGTGGACACTGATGACCCCTACTCCCCAGGGTACTGTGTTTCATCGTTCATACTGGCACAATGCTCTAAAGCATTCCGATGAAAGTCAGCACACTTCTCACAAGCTCGCCAGCCAAGACAGGTGGAATTGTAGTCTGACAGGTGTCCTGTTTATAATATTTCTTATATTTCAGCCCAATAATTCTTTAGCATTTACAGGTCATGCCATAATTGCCAAGTACTTTGTAAACATTTGGCTAAACTGGTCCTCAAAACAGCCACATCCTCAATTAAGATGGGGAGTGAGAAGGCCACCACAAGGTTGTAAGTGCATCTGGCCACGAGCCAGGGGCAAACCGGTACATGCATGAGATCTCCAAGGCCCTCGCTCCGCCCTGCACCCTGCGGTGGGAGAAGTCTGTGCCAGGGACCACAGGTCAGGGCAACAACATTTGCAATGCAAAATTCAAGCCCCAGGGTACTTGGGCTGCCGGTCACAACACAAACAAAAGCATGGCCTCTCAGCATGGCTCACAGGGCGGTCCCTTCTGGTTACATTGCCCCCTTGTTATCTCTGTGCCCAGTGTCCTCATATTTAATGGGGACAATAACAGTACAACTTTCACAGGGTTGTATTCAGGGTTACAAAAGTTAAATCCCAATGAGGGCTCCCTACACAGGTCAGATCTGGTGAGGACTAAGCCCAAGGTCAATGCTGACATCAGAATGGCTTCATGCAGTAAGAGAAACATACTTGGGCCAGGGATTTAGCTCAGTGGTTCCGCTGCCTGCCTCGAAAGCACAAGGTCCTGAGTTTGATCCCACTACCAAAAAAACAAAAAAAGGACAGAGGGGAAAAAAAAGAGCGAAACATTCACAGTTCCAGAAATCCCTTCCTCAACCCTTTCTTCAACAGTCCTCGCTTGTATTAATGCTGGGCATAAAATGAAATCATGTGTTTAGGATTATTTAAAAATCACATAAAGCCAGAGTCCTGCTCTTGACTTCATCCTTTTTTAGCAATGAGCTGCTAGATAAGTTGTTTAACCTCTCCTTAAAACTCAGAATTGTATCATGGAAGTAAGAATGTTTTTCTCAGTGTAGTTTCCAGAATTAAACATGAAGTACATTTGAAGGGCTGCCATCATGGCCAGAACATAGTGCCTCAGAAACGGGCACTAACCCTCTCTTCTGCCTACTTGAGCAAAGGAGTTGATCGTGAAGAAGCCAACATGAGCTAACACTTATTTGTTCTTTTGTCTGAAACAAGGTCTTTCTTTGTAGGGCAGGCTAGCTTTGAACTCATGGCAATCCTCCTGCCTCAACCTGAGTGCTGGGATTACAGGCTTGTGCCACCACCCCTGGCTGTTTGCTCTTTAGAATCCCAGAGACCTGGTAAATACACTTCAGATACACCAGGCACCTTACTCCCCAGCACCAGCCTCCCCTGGTCCCCCAGAGCTCAACAGAAATGCATCTATTGACCCCACATTGCATGCCTACCCAGACTCTCAATGTGGAGTCTGCATTTCAAAGTCTCATCCAGCTACACATGAAGAATCGCTGCTCTAAAGCTCAGCCTCCAAGGCAAACTGGGGTCAGTTCAAAGGCAGCCCTCCCCTTTCCAGCTGTGGAAATGTGGCTTAACCTGTCTAAGCCTCCATGTCCCCAAATGAAAAATGGGACTCCCTGCAATACCTACCTCCTGGAGTGGTTATACAAATAAAATGAGATGGTCTGGGAAGAGCTCTTGTATAGAGTCTGGCAACTTAGAGAATATGTGTAGATGACAAATTAGTACATTATCTCACTGGATGCTTCTTAGAACCTTGTGCTGGGCAGAACAGGTACTACAGATGTCTTCATGCTCTGCAGGGGTATCCCGGGATTGGGTGAGGGCAGCAGAGGAGAGCAGGACCTGAAGTCTTGAGAGCATGCACAGCTGTTCTAGCCCGAGAGGGCTAACCTCACACCCTTGCCTTAAGGTCTGTCTTAGGATGTCCTGAGCGGAGCCTTTGGCCACAGAGAAGGGACACAGGTGCCAGCCTCTGCCTAGCCAGGTCACCTCTGTGACCCAGTGATCCCCAACTCTGCCTTCTCTCTTGCCCAGTGCACCTGCTTCCAATGTGATTATTCATGGTGGAGTGCAGAGTGTTAGTTCCCTCAAAGCCTGCCTTAGGTGTACTCTCGCTAAGTTGAGTAAACAGTATTCAAGATTTTCATAGTTTCCATCTAAAACCAAGACAGATTTTATCCAAAGCCTGTTGGCCCTAAGTGGAAGTAGGAAGGCCTTTTAGTTTTTTTGTTTGGTTGGGGTTTTTTTGGTACTGGGGATCAAACTTAGGTCCTTGTGGGGCAGGCACCAGAACCACTGAGCTAAATCCCCAGCCTTGGAAGGCCTTTTAATGGCGAGTAGGGATTTACAGAATAATGTCAAGTTTTGGCCCTTGCAGGTAAGTTACTTGACGTTGGTGTAGCCTTGAAGCCTCAGGGCCTCAGGATCATGATAAAGTCTGACCCTGTTCTCAATGGCTTTCCAGGTTAACTCTTAATTTGAGGGGGGATATCTCATTATGGTGCCCAGGCTGGCCTTGAACTCCTGGACTCAAATGATCCTACTGCCTCAGCTTCCCAAGTAGCTGGGACTACAGCTGTGTAGCACTATACCTGGCTTTAATCTTAAAATTCTGCCCCTATTCTGGGCAGGCCTGCCCAAACATAGGAGCTAATCATTATAGTTTTTTGTTTTTTTTTAACTCCTTAATAATGTTACTGTGAGAGGAAAAGTAAATCTACAGAGAAAAACCCAGAAAGCTCTGGGAAACAAAATAAGGGGTCAGTGCAGAGGCCAGGCAGGCCTCAGGTACCCTGGTGATGATGTTGACAGCAGTGTCTGACTGGCTCCGTCTCTCCATCTGGCCTGCCCACTGCCTGGGGCTCGTGGCTAGAAGATGCTTCTCAGAGGTCATGTCATTCTGGGACTTGGAAAGCTCTAAAAAACAAACACAAGGTTGACAGCCAGGAGCATGCAGCTTTGCCGAGGCCTGTGGAGGCCTCTTCTGGAATTCCCTGTAACCCACAGCCCCAATGAGCCAGGAGAGCAATGCTGATGGAGGGGAAAGGGTGCCATAGTCCTTGGGCACAGGGCACCAGGACACTGGGAGGGTGACCAGACACTGTGTGCTAGACACAGGGCAGGAGAGGGGTTGGATTCCTTCAAGGGCCCCCTGTGGTCACACAGACCACATGCCTCTGAGGGCAGAGCCACTGTCACGGTGGGGGTTGAAGGGAAGCCCCCACCTTCCCCTGCAATGTGGGTCATCTGAATAAGTATACACTTGTCCAGACACAAAGATGGCCACCAACCAAACCAGCCACTTTTCGGGGGTTCCTGACAATGATGTTAAGACTAAATACCATTCCTTGTGACTCTTAGAGAGGGTAAAAGTAAGATCTGAGGTATCTTTATAACTATTTTAGTAAGCATACCCTGAGAAGATGACTTAATTTTTTTCTACTATCTTTGCAGAATGGTGGTCTAGAAAAAAAGGACTAAAGTGTGAAAGGTGGAACCACACACAGAAGTGAAGATCCACCTTAAATAGACTCTTCCTCCATGGAGCCTCCTAGCACCTGCAGGCTTTAGCATTATCTCTAACACAGCACTGCTACCTGTTCAGGGACATCATTCGAGCCACAGATATAATACTATTTTCTAGAAGCCACATTAAGTCAAAAGAAATAGGTAGCATTAACTTTAATTCTATATTTCATATAATGTATCCAAAATGTTATTAAGCATGTAATTAACATTAGTTACAAAAAAGATCAAGATATGTGTAGGTACCAATATGCCACAATGAATAATGATATTTATTATGTATTGCAAGCGTATACTAATAAAAACTTTTAAAACTATTATAGTTATCTGTGGAATCCTTTTTTTTAAACATCCAATCTGCAAAAGTGGTACACAGCTTACCCTAGCAGCACATTTGAGGGCTTCATTTCAGGGGATCAAGAGCAACTGATATGGCTATGGGCTACTGCAAAGGACAGTGTGGCTCCAGGCTAGCCTTTGACTTCCAGGCCCCTCACTGAGATCTCATGGTGTGAATCCCTAAACCTTTGCTCTTTCTGAGCTCTCTCCTGCCTGCACTGCTGGGGGATACTCAGAGGTCTGTTCCCAGAGAGGAAGACCCTGTGCCTGCTCCCCAAGCCCTGGGCCACCCACCCTGCCACCTCCCCTCCTAGCCTCTCTTCTGTGAGGGCCACGCCACCCCTGCATTCTGAAGTGAGCCATCCAGAAGTCTTGGAGCAGCTCCCTACGGCTGGCAGCAGGAAGAGACAAGCCTACTCGGGTCCTCTACCTGATGACCTCAGCTACCTCCTTGTGGGACCACTCCCAGCCTGGCTGTGGAGGGCATGAGAGGGTCGCTATTCCCACAGCATCTGTACAGGGGGCCCCAAAGCCAGTGCTTGTTCAGTCTCTTCCAAGTTCACAGACTGAAGGGGAATAAGAGCCTTGCCGAGCAGTTTGGGTTCTAACAAGTGGGCTTATACATCAGCATGATTCGGGGAGAGGTGGGAACAGAAGGAAACACATGGGTCACTCCTGAGCAAGAATCAACATCCCCTTTCCTAAGGGAACTGACATGCTGCCACCCCCTAGCAACTACCAATTATAAAAGGGCTGGAATAATGTCTTCTTCCAGCTGGTTTGGGCAACACTGGCAACCAGAAGTTGTAATTTTGAGACAGCTTTCTCAGCTCCTGATAGGCAAGGCCTCCTTCCAGCCTCCTGGGTCACTGATCCAGGAAAAACCTGGGGCCCTTCCTAGCCCCTCCCTACAGGTGTCAGCCTGACTTCCTCCCCACAGAGTGGGGCTCCCTCCACACTCACTTCTGTAGGGAAACAGGAAAGCAGATCATGAGGGTTATGTGTTAGTATGTGGACAGGGACAGGGTGAAGGGCAGCATGGAGAGCATGGGAAGCCACATGCCCCATTCCTGTGCAACCAGCAGGAAGTTCTCAGGAAAGGCATATGGGCATTCCCAGGAGCCAGAAGGCTGGTTTCCTGCTATCCTTGCCTCTGGGTTAGGGACAGGCTGGGTACAGGGTCTCAGCTCACTTCCCGTATCTGAGAAGGAATGCTGTTTTGCTCTTGTGAATCCCCCCTCACTCCACTTGGCAATTAGCTCTAGCTGTCCACCCAGGTGTTAAACTGGTGAGTCTCAGATGTGTGGGCAGATGCACACAGGTGAGGCTTGGGGCCAGCTGTTTGGGAAGGGGTACAGTGACCCAAGTGTCCCACCTGTTTGGATTTCTGGGGCTGAGGGATATCGGGGTTGGGTTAACTCCAAGGCACTGACAGTGCAGTAGCATGGGAGGAGGGAATTCCCAGGAATCATGGGAATTTAGGGAGGGGCATGCTCCTAGAAAGATGCAGAGAAGGTCCAACTAGAAGACCCACTACAGGAAGACAGCCAGCTGCACAGAGCACAGGTAGCTGTCACAGCCAGCTAATGGGCATGGGGTAAGAGTAAGGGGTGATTTTTACCCTCCTCAGGCACTCTTAGTAAACTGGCCCAAATAATTCAGCTGCTTTCCCCTTCTGAAAGAGAAGGGGACAGACTGTAGCAGGAGATAGTGGCTGTTGCAGCTTATCTGAACAGGGCTTTAATTTCAATTGTTGTCATGGGGCAGCTTAGACAGGGTTTGTGCAGAATATAGATGACCAATTAAAATTAAATCACAAGACTGTCTCAGAGCCAGCGTACAACAATGAGCCCATCCATATGAAACTGTAGGAAAAGGGATGATGAATAGAAACTAAACAGAAATGTAAAGAGAAAAGGACCCCTGAAGTCATTAAGGACATTTTCTAAACACCTGGGCAGCTCTGCTGTCTCAGGATGCGGGACAGGGGTCCGTCTTCTACGGCTTGCACTTTAGGATAAACAGGAAAAAAATGTATCTGAGTAGAAGGAACACTGAAAGAGACAGGATTCCAAGCAGTGGTGGCTCTGGGTTACCTGCATCTGCAAACTGCAGAATTACTACAAACTGAAGAAAATAAATTTTTCAAGGAGAAACAGAACGGACAAGTAATTCTAGGCAAATGACAGATACTGGGCTCCACAGAGCTTGAAAGGTCCTGGTACTGATTCACTGGAATCATATCTTTATGTCTCCTTTGCTGGTCCTTTAGAAGGTCTAAATATGCCATGCTCCTTTGTTCGTGGGGCTCACAGGCAGGTTTTGGCAAGAGAGGAAAATGAGGCACCCTAAAGGGATCTCCTCCTTCCTCAAGGAACCAGAGGCATTTTCTGGGTGAAGAGAAGGGCCAGGTGCTGCGGCTTTCCCCTGGGTCTGGAAACGGAGGATGGCCTGCGTGTTGGGAAGAACACATCCTGAGGTATCCACTTACTTTTCATGTGGGTGGCAACAGACAGAAACAAATTTTCCACCGACTTATTAAATCCTTTAAACTGACCAAGTTCCTGGAACTAAAAAGAAACAGGAGAATGAGTTATGTTCGATGACCTGTGTTTGCCCTCTCATCTCCAGGCTACTGGCCCCAAAACACTGCAAGTGGGGGTGGGGGTGGGTGCTCGGGGTGTGTGCAGGTGTGGGTGTATGCATGTGTGTCCAGAGGTGGAGGGACACAGCCTCCCAAGAGACAGTAGCCTCTGCACTCAGTGTCTCTCCCCTGTAGCCTGACATCCTCATTAAGGAAGGAGCATTATCAATTAGTCACAAGATAACAACTACCTCTATGTTTCATTAGCTCATTGTAACCACATAAATCACTGCTTGTTTAACCTTTCTCTTATGGCCCTACTCCAACTCCATGCAGAAGGGGTGGAAACCTGGGCAGAAGGTAAGTGACACAGGGGCTGAGGATGGCATAAAACCCAAAGTGACCCAAGGAGTTCTGCCTCCCAAAGAAGAAATGATTATCAAAAAAGTGGAGAGGAAAAAAAAAAAGAGAAGTGATCATTTCCTTCTCCAAGTCACGTCTGTCCATCCATCCACCCTCCATCTACTATCACCCATCCCCATCCACTGCCCCCATCCATCCAACTGTCTAACCGTCCACTGTTCATCCACCAGTTCATCCATCCATATATTCAACCATTCATCTATCCACTGGCCATCCATCTACTGTCCACTCCTCCAACTACCCACCACCCATCCCATCATCCATTGTTCATTCAACAGTCCATTCATCATCTATCCATTCATCACCCATCCAACAAGCATATTGTTACTCAAACACATAGGTGCTAGAGAAGCTTTGGAGAATTTAGAATCTCAAGGAGAAGGTAGGATTTTGATGTTACCCTAGAGTCTCAGTGTGAAACTGAGCATATACATATTTTTTCTCTTTCATAAGCAGATATGTATATTCTCCCATATACCAATATAATTGCTCTCTTAATTCACAGAATAATGAAAATAATCAAGAGTATATGTTTCCATGGCACTTTACAGTTTGCAAGTACCCATGCAGACATTATTTTATTGATTTCTCACAATAGCCACAGGAAAAAAGCCAGGCAAATAGAATTATTTCCACCTCTACAGTGGGAATCCAGGTAACTTCCCCAAGATTGCATAGCTGATTTCTTTGGACAGAAGTGGTGATGGTCCACTTTACATCAGAGGCTGCAGACACCAACAAGATACACTCATATTCCACAGGCACTCCCATGCTCACACGCTGATAGTCAATTTGTAATTTCCCTGGGAAACCTCAGACCCACTACTCCCTCCTACGCAGCCTTTGCAAACCCCTCACTCAAAGACACAATGCATAGTTGGGGACCACAGCTGAGGAAGAGTAGAGAGGTGAGGACTCAGGATAGAGACAGAAGGGGTCAGCTAACAGCGTAGATGGTCCACGACCAGCCTCCAACTTTCACTCTCTGCCTTCCCCTGGAAATCACTGCAGTCCAAATTGGATCCCTTCGCTGCAAGGCTGTTGGCCCAACTCTCCAGCCCTGTCCTCCCGCCTCCCCACGTCCCACACAGACAGTTACCCTGCCAGGGCTGCCACTGCACTGGCTGTCACTGAGTGGAGGTGGAGTAGGAGGAACCACGGAGATTGTGCTGCCAAGAAAAAATACAGGAATAAGACAGGTTGCAAATTATACAAGTTGCCAGTTTTACAAATATACAAGTGTCATTATTCTATAACTCAAGTTCTCAGCCTTTTTTTGCTTCTTTTTAACTGCCTCAATTTTTGGAACAAGATTCAGTAGCTCTGCTCAGACCTGCTGCTCCAAGGAGCACTGTTCTAGGATCTGAGAGCTGACCGAAGTCTGGGCATCCATGCCATCCCTGTGTTCTGGGACAGGTGGGCAGCAGGGGAGCAGGGGACCCCAGCCTTCAGTGCAGGGTCCCTTCTGGACTCCGGGGTTCTCTCAATGTGAACCAAAGTAGCAGTAGGGCCATAATGGAGCAGGTGAAAAAAAAAACAACACCCACCATGAAAGGAACTAGGGCTGTGGGCTAAAAAGTGGGAACAAATGGAGGAAGGAAAAATGAAGTTCTGAGACTAGACAAAACTCATCACAAGCCAAAAAAGTGGCAGCTGGTGGGAACCCTCAGAAAAACTTGAATAAGTTCAGAGCAATCAGCTGTGTGGGTTGTACCCAGCTGCAAGGCTGTGAGGGGTTAGAATTTGGTGCAAAGAAGTTAACAACTCTTGGATCATTATTCAGTGGTGCCAATGTTTATTCCACAAATATCTCTAACCTGCCTGGCACCAGGTAAGGTGTTAGAGATATGAATGATTAAAGCAAATGCTTGGTTTAGAATGTCATCATCAAAGGTGCAATCAAAAGCAATATTTCATTTTCTTACAACTCTCCAGGAGAATGTGAGAAACAAAGCAGAATGCTGAGTGAGGAAACACTATGATAGCTAGAAGGCGCCTCATGAGAATCTGGAAACATCTTTGCAAGTCACTTTGCAAGTCAGTCTTTTCCAGGTACTTAAACATTATTAAAAAAAAGTTGCATTCCGAAGTGGTGACCTTGGAAAGTCAAGAGATCAGTAAGTTCTTTCAAGGTGTCCTCTGCACTCCTACCCTGGAGGGCCGATCTGTCCTTTGTAACACTCACCTCAGCCTCTGATAAGATTGCAGGAGTTTTGCCCCAACTGTCTCCCGTTTGCCTGGAGGAGAGATTGGTAAAGGTCACTTGGCAGTGAAAACACAACTTTGGTGCTGCACACACAGGAAGCAGTAAATTAAAATTCTTTTTCAAACATCACTTTTAAAAATCATTTGCATTTTTAAATTTATGTGTGTTTGCAATACATAATAGGTATGTTCATTTTGGAGAATTGATATATGTATGTAACATATCTTGATCATTTATTTCTTGTGATGAAATAGAGATCCTTTGGGGATGATAGAAATGCTCAAAAATTAGATTTTGGAAGTTGGTTGTATAGCTGTCAACTTACTGAAAATCATTGACGTGTACACCAAAATAGATGATTTTTGTTATAGAAATTACACTGCACTGCACACACACACCACAGAATAAGAGACCATAATAATTGGGAATGACTTTTTATTAAAAGTCAGTGTTAGATTTTCTAAATCTGGATAATTTAAAAAATAGTTTAAGCTTTAGTTTCTATTTGCCCTTTGGAACAATTTCATAATTGAATGAATATATTCCTCCAAATGTTCCTTGTGATGAAGATTAAATTAATCTCTTTAAAAATGTAATCTACTTATTTGTAGTTATAGTGGCTAATTTCCCAAATCAGACTGCATCTAATATATTACCTTTTTTGTTTCAAGGAAAGAGACTTTCAAATGTATTCAGATCCCCACAATAAAATGCTGCATGTTCACAGTTCCACAACCACAATGCTTTCTAGACACACGCTCAGGAAGGGGTCTGCCCGGGGTGGGGATCCCCAGAGCCTGTGCTCTGCTGCATGCACAGGCCAACCCACAAGGCCTCCACGCCAGGAATTCAGATCAGCTCCTAGTTTTTCTGTTTGGAAGATTTTTATCCATTCCAAAGAAAGATTTAGGTATTAGCATCATTGCCCAAGAACAACCAACAGACAGGGACAGTTAAGAAAGTTAGGGTGGGCAGGGGTACTTTTGGGAGGGGATGGACATTCCTCATGTTAAGCCCTTAACATCAAGCCCTAAATCTCAAAGTGGATGTGCCTTCCAGTCGGGATGTTCACCACTCTGAGTGAGGAACCCCCGCAATGGCATCTGAAGCTTTGGGGTCTACCTGTCTGTGTGCATCTTCATGTTTTCCTAAAGGTGTTCACTGGATCCTGAAAGGAGCCTCAGAGCCTCACCCTCCACATCAAGATACTTCTCTAAAGCAGAAGCAAAAGGTATCAAAAGTCCTCACCCACACTGAGAGTTAAACTAGTAGAACCAGCTCGCAATGGGTGAAACTGACATCCACAAAAGCCACTGTCAGGACCATGGCTAGGCTGAAACCAGAGAGCACCAATTCCACTGCATCATGGTAAGCATGAAAACAAGGAGAGAGAAAAAGAAAATAGCAGTGCTGCTCATCAGTCAGCCAGTTCTGGGGTGAAAACGAGGAATGCAAGAGACAGTGAATTCTGCAGATCCTGGGTTGGGCTCTTCACGGGACAGGTCTGTCAGGGCCTCATTTAGCCTCTCTTCATCTTGCTCCTGGACTGGTTGGTGCAACTGCACCCCCGGAGGCACAGACACCAAAGCACAGTCCCTCCTTCCAAAGCCAATGGCATCATTCCACCACCCAAAGCCCTCCAGTAACTCCCTATCCCCTCACCTGAAGTCCAAGCCCTGTGTGGTATCCTCGCTCTGCCAGGGCTCTCCCATGCCCCGCAGGCCTTGTCCTTTCCACTCCAGCAACATCAGTTTGCTTCTTACTCCCCCACTTACCTGGCATCACCTCACGACTCCCGCATAATGACTGCCACCCCAGCTCCTCCAGCCACTTCTACCTCAGACCCCTACCTCAGACCCTCCACTAAAGAAGCCCGACTTCTCATCCCACGTCACATTGACCCATGCATGGCTCTTTGCTGCCCCCTGCTGGCTATGGCAACCTTGGGAACAGGCACTTTCTGCAAAAGCCAAATAGGAAGCATTTTAGACTCTGCTGACTACAGCATCCTTGCTACCACTCAATTCTACCTAGAAAAGCAGCACGAGCACTATTAAAGAGGGCTGCATTCTGGTCAAACTTTATGGGCATTGAAATTTGATTTTCATTCATATATATATATTGATATATCATATATATATATTGATTTTCATACATATATACATATATATATATAGGGTTTTTTTCAGTAATGGAGATTGAACCCCAGGCCTTCACACTGAGATGAATTCCCAGCCCTTTTTATTTTTGAGACAGGCTAAGTTGTTAAGTTGCCCCCAGCTTGGCTCAAACTTGTGATCCTCCTGCACCAGTCTCCCAAAGCACTGGGATTACAGGTGTGCACCACCATGCTGGATTCTTCATTTTTATGTGCCACAAATATTAATACTTTTAAACCATTTAAAATGTAAAAACCTTTTTAGCTCATGAGACATAAAAACAGGCAGAGGCACCAGCCCACCTACAGGTTCCAGTTTGTCCCAGGCCCTTGTTACCATGCAGCATGAGTGGGGGCAGCTGGGAGGCCACACACAACCCCAGATCCACTCCCCACCCTGAAGATCCAAACCTGCTTCAGTATAAGATCCAAGGTGACTGCAGTGCTTTGCTGCAGTTTCAGAAGTGCAGCCCCATGCTGCTGTGTCTCTCTCCCTATCCACTGCCATGTCACCTGCTCTATTCTTCTAGTCCTCAGCTGTTCTGGCCAGAGGCCTCCTCCAAAAGCACTAAGACTTTTGTTAACATGCATTAAACTCAAGTAAGCATGGTGAGGAAACCGGTGCAGGCCTCCAGAAAGCAGCTGTTTGGGCCTCAGAGTCCTGCCATTCTGCCCAGTAGTCCAGGTAGCAAGGCTTTGCCAAGCTATGGGGCATGGCCAGCCCTGGGTTCCAGCGGTGTCAGAACCACAGCTTACTCCACACTGGAGCCCAGAGTGACAGGGAGAGGGCACAGCAGGGAAATGTAGGAAGAAGACTGGGTGACCTGCTTGTTCCATGGAACTGAATAAAAATCTTCATGAAAGCATCACAGACATGGTCTTCCTCAGACTGTGTCACCCTCTTCCTCCCCCAGGGTGGTGCAGCACCACCCACAGAGAAAACTCAGGGCCAGAGCTGCTCCCAGGGAAAAGATAGCAGGAAGTAGACATGGGCCCCCAGCATGCTGAGGTGCTCCCTGGGAAGCTTACCCCTTCTGAGTTCTCACCTCAGGGAATACCAGGGAAACTGGATACTAAGACACCTGGACCCAGATAAAAAGAAAGAAGAGGTCAATAGGGTAAATCTTACGGGTTGGGGATTTAGCTTAGTGGTTTTGCTGCCTGCTGCGCAAGCACAAGGACCCGAGTTCAATCCCCGGTACCAAAAAAAACAAAAACAAAAACAAAATAGGGTAAGTCTTTAAAGTCCAAATCCAACATGACTGTATCCTTATAAAAAAGGGAAAATGGCCCAGCATGGTGGTGCACATCTTTAATCGTAGCACTCTGGGATCCCAAAGCAGGAGGATCACAAGTTCGAGCCCAGCCTGGGCAATTTAGTGAGACTTTGTATCAAAATGGAAGAACTTAAAAAGGGTTGGCCATATATCTCCATGTGTAGGCCCTCGGTTCAGTCCCCAGTACCACAAGGCTGGGGGGCATGGGGGCACAGAATTTGAATAGAGAGCTAGACATATTTGGAGGAAAACAATGTGAAATGGCTATGCAGCAACATCCGAGACTGAAATGAGGCTTCTATGAGCCAAGGACATACCATGAATGACTGGGAACCTCTAGGAGACCAGAGAAAGCATGGTTCCAACACCTTAATTTTAGGCTTCCAATTTCCAGAACCATGAGAAAATAAATTTCTGTTGTTTGAAGCAAACAAAGTACCAAAGGTTGTGGCACCTTGTTATAGCCAACCTAGGGAGCTATCAAGAAGCCCCTCGTGATTTAGCCTTTACTTTCTTCTCCAGTGTCACCTTTACCACTGCATTTTATACACTCGGTTCTGGCCAAGCTGAGTTTTCCACGTGCCCTGTGCCTGCTCTGTCTTCTCTCTGCCTGGATTGTACCTCCACACTCCCTGCTCAGGTCTTCTCTGAAGGTATATTCACAGGGTCTCAGTGATTGTCCTCACCAGGCTGGTTTACAGCAGTTACTATACATATTTGCACTAAAGTTCCTCCAACTACACTGGAACCAGCTCTCTCTTGTACCTCTCTCTCCCTACTAGACAATAAAGTCTAAGGATGTGTATCTTGGGTGTCCTCAGCATTCAGAAGAGGACTTGCTGTGCAGGGGGAGGTGGTTATAAAAATGACATTGATAGCAACCAATTCTAGCTTAACAATTAGCACTCCCTATGCAAATTGCAATAGGAGTAGACATCAACAGCTGCAGCTTAGACTTCAACAACGAATCCTGCACCTGTAGCTGGTGTGTATGTGACAAATTACTATACATCTATATGTCCACTTCTCCATCTTATAAAAATAGAAATAAAGTAACTTATTTCAGATACAGTGGTACCTCAGTTCATGAACTCAATTCTCTCCATGATTCTAGTTGCAAATTGAACTGGATGAGAACTGAATCAAATTTCCCCATAAGGTGAAAATTGAACCTGACCATTGAACTTGATTCAGTTCTCGTCCAACTTAGTTTGTGACCAGAATAGTGGAAAGATTCAAGTTGGTGAACCAAGGTACCACTGTACATGTACAAGTTCCTATAAACAGATTTCCACTCCAAGCTGGACTCTTGTGATGCTGGCCAACCACACTTATTCCTGGGCACCCTGGACTGCAACTCCTGTGACAATGCCAGGCCATCACCTCAACACTTTTCCGTGAGATGACTTGGTTCACAGGGAAAGAGGGGCACAGGAAGACTCCATGTAATGTCCCAGTGTAACTCAATTAACCACCAAGTCAAGTTTCTTGGAGTGGCTGAGGGGTTTCACACATTCAACCTGCACAATCTGTGTGGGCCAGTCTTCTTTCAGGACTTGACCATGAATGTCCCCTCCTGTGTGGTGAAGCTCTGCACCAGTTCATTAAGGGAGCTCATTTATATCCATACAGCCTTATGGGGTAGTTCTGTGGAGCCAAGAGGGAAGTCAAGAGGAAGGGTGGCCTATCCAGTGTCCACCGCTGTTAGTGCCTGTGGATTGGGAACAGGACCCTATGTAGCAAACCACACTTTTGCACTTCCAAGTGTGACCCAAAGAAACCACAGCAGGGCTACCTACATGCTACCATGCAAACTGGGCAAATGTGCCCTTCAAGACAGTTTCTGTCCACCCCTGGAAAGTTAGTCATAAAGGTTTTGTTAGAATGGCACACTTTTGCTCTATCTGCCAGAAAAAAAATCATTACAATAAACACAAGTATGCTATGTGAAAAATACCCCATTAGAATTGACACCCTTGTGCAGTGTGTGACCTATACAACTATATGTGACAGTCCTGGGGTTGGCCTGAGTATCCTCCAAATACTAGAGGAAGGTGAACAAAACCTAGGGTTGGAGTGAGTGATGAACAACTGCAGTATATTAGGATTTATTTTTTAAATAGGGAAGACAAGGTCCCTACAACGCTGTTTTAAACCAATCTTTACCTTATGATCAAAGTGGGAAAATCCCTCAAAAATTGATTTTAAAAATCCCTCAACATGTAAAAAGTTATGATATCTTGTCACAAATGGTTTTAGTTCTGGACACACAAACACACACACACATTAACTATGTGAGCTGATGGATATGTTCAATTGCTTCACTATAGTAACTCTTACTATCTACTTGTGTCCCATAACATTGTGCTTTATGCTTTATATGTACACAATGAATTTTTAAATAAAAATTTTAAATAAGGTTTCAAATAGTTTGGAGCTAGAGTCCAGAGCTATTTTTAGAAATATAAGTCATTACAGCAGTTTTGAGCTAAGATAGCACTGGGGCCAAGCCATCATCTCAGGATTAAAGAAGATAAAGTGCATTACTGTGAGTCAGCACTTAATGCCTTGCACCAGAGCAAAAATTAATAATCACAGATGTATAACCCTATGAGCACAAAGTATTTCTCATCTTGTGTCCTTCTGCCACCCGACATTCTTGTACTTGGCTGCAGGGGAAAAAAACTTTGCCCCTTTAATGAAACTACCTACATTCTATCAGAGATTCTGGCTAATTTCCGTATTGATAATAATAACCAGAGTAGGGCAGTAACTCTTCCACTAAGGTCTACTTCAGGTTGTTGGTAACTGGTCTGAGTCTGTTGACTACCAACAACAGTAGGAGATGAACTGCTTTTTAGCATCTGTTAGAATTTTTCTAAAAAGTGAATGTGAGTTTTAGGAGTTCTCTATATATTCTGGATATGAATCCATTAAACTGAATTCAATTTGTCCTAAAGGTTTCTTCACCCAAAATAATTGCTAGCAGCTCCTGAGACTCTTTGAGGAATGGAGGAAAAAAGGTATCCTTGACTCTTCTTGAGGTCCACTATCTTTCTTGATGGGTAGACAGTTGTAAGCTTCTCTCCACGGATCTCTCCTCTTCCACCGAGCCCTGATCTTTTCAGCTTTCAAATCCAGGTTAGTTTGTGTTGTGAAAGAGGGTATGATCTTTGGAAGTCACAACACAAACAAGTCTGGGTCCTGTAAGGAGGTCACAATCTGATAAGGTCAGACTGAACTGAACTAGGTTCCATATCCAGGTTATATTTACTATATGTAACTTAGAGTTATAATGGCCACAGTAGGGAAGTTATAGATTGAGATTAAGTTATTTACTTGCAGGGCACATTAGAAAGCAAAGGATCAAAAATCCCACAGTTGAATACAATAATGTGGTTTGGGAAGAAAAAGGATAAAAGGGTTGGGGATGAGAAAGTTTTGACTCCTGGGTGGCAGAGTGATCACCCATGCTATGGAGCTGGGGCTATGCTGCCCAGTTTCAAAGGTAAAAGTTAGTAGTAGAATTTAGAGGTTCATCTACTTTCTGGGAAGTTATTTCACTGGATGCATAAGGAAATCCAAACTAGTAAGAAACGTGAACTCAAGTTAGAGTCAACCCTAAAGTCCTCTCCAAGGCATTTTATTACTAGGCTATCAAGACAAAGACAAATGAGGAATTCTAAAAATAGTAAGAGAAAAACATCAACTAACATACAATGGAATTCCCATTAGATTAACAGCAACTTTCTCAGCAGAAACCTTATCGGCTAGGAGAGAATGGAATGATATATTCAGAGTGCTGAATGAAAGAAAAAAAAAAACGCTGCCAGCCAAGAATACTATACCATGCAAAGCTATTCTTCAGGAGTGAAAGAAAGAAATTCTTTCTCAGATAAGCAAAAGCTGAGGGAATCCATCACCATTATGCTGGTCTTGTAATAAATGCTTAAGGGAGTCCTACACCTAGAAAAGAAAGGACAATAAATACCATCATGAAAACATAGGAAAGTAGAAAACTCACCAGTAGATACACAGGTAAGAGAAAGGAATCAAACCTTGTCACTACAGAAAAGCACCAAACCACAAAGATTAACAGTAAGATAAAAAGATATAAACAATCAAGTACGACTCTGCCATAAAAAAGGATAAATTTAAGTCATCTGTAGGAAAATGGATGCACATTGAGACTATAATGTTAAAGTAAATCAGACACACAAGCTTAGATATCACATGGTTTCTCTTATATGAGAAACTCAATATATAAATAAAGTGCAAAATAAAAGATAATAGAAAAAAAAAAAGGAAAAACAGTTATTTAATCCAGCATGGACAATGTATCCAAAACTGTACCTTGTTTACTATAACTGTCCTATGTGTTTTATGTTTTTTGGCCCACTAGTCCGGTTGTTAATTTGTATGTATGATAAATTAACTTTATAAGGCTTAGATGATAAATGAATCTGATGCTGGCCAAAAAAAGAGAGAGAGGGTAGAAGGGAAGGGGAAAACATAACTGAGATATGTTACAATTCCCCACAATGAATGTAATCATTACGTTCTGCAAACACATATAAATAAAAAAGAAAAAGAAAAAAGAAAGAACCAAAGAATATAGAAAATGACCACAAAACAATTAACAAAATGAGAGAAATAGGAATTTACCTAAGGAAGCAGCTTTGCATGTAAATAGATTAAATTCCCCAACTAAAAGCAACTGCTTGGTTGAAAGGACTTTAAAAATACAAGACCCATCAATATGCTGCCTACAAGAAACTCACTTCATTGGTAAATTCATGTAGACTAAGTAAAGAATAAGAAAAAGATAGTCCATGCAAATGGAAAGCAAAAGCAAGCTGGAAAATCTATATTTAGATATGAGACTTTAAGTCAAAAACTTTAAAAGACAATTTATAGGGCTGGAGATATAGCTCAGCAGTATAGCACCTGCCTGGCAAGCCTGAGGCCCTGAGTTCAATTCCTGTACCAAAAAAAAAAAAGACAATTTATATATTATAAAGTACATAAAGAAGGATCAATCCAGCAAGAACATATAGCAATTATAAATATACATGCACCCAACACCCAATCACCCAAATATAATAAAGCAAATATTATGATCTCTAATGGAAGAAATAGATTTCAATAGAATATTAGCTGGAAATTTTCAACACCCCACTTTCACCAATGGAAACATCATTCAGACTAAAAAAAAAAACTACAAACATAGGATTTAAACTGCACTATAGGTCAAATGGGCCTTATAGACATTTACAGAACATTTTATAACAGCTACAGGATATGCATTGTTCTTGTAGTTCATGGGACATTACCATATGTTAAGCTAACAAGTCTCAACAAAGCTTTTAAAAATCAAAATCATATGTATCTTCTCTAACCATAATGGAATAAAATTAGAAATTGACAACAATAGGAACTTTAGAAATTGTACAAATATGTAGACATTAATCTGCTCCTGAATGATCAATGGGTCAATAGAGAAATTAAAAAATTTCTTGAAACAAATGAAATTTGAAATAGAACATACCAAAGCCTATAAGATGCAAAAAAAAGTTACACTAAGGAAAGTTTTTAACAATAAATACCTACATCAAAAAAGTAGCTGCTGAGTGTGATGGCACACACCTGTAATCAGGGCTATTCAGGAGGCTGAAACAGGAGGGTCACAAGTTTGAGCCCAGCATAGGTAACTTAGCAAGATCCTGTCTCAAAATAAAAAGGCCCAAGGATGTAGCGCAGTGATAAAGCACTTTCCTGGCATGCCCAAAGCCTTGGGTTCAATCCCCAATACTGCCCCCCTCAAAGTGGAAAAATTACAAATAAATGTCCTAGCAGTCCAACTCAAGGATCTAGAAAAGCAAGAATAAACTAAACCTAAACATAGTGGAAGGAAAGAAATAATAAAGATCAGAAGAGAAATAAATGAAATTGAGACTAAAAGTATGAAAGATTGGTTAAACAAAAAGCTAACATTTTGAAAAGACAAACAAAATTGGCAAACCTTTAGTTATACTAAAGAAAAGACACAAATAAATTACAGATGAAGGAGACATTACAACCAGTACCACAGAAATACAAAAGACCATAGTCATATATGTTTATGTCATCATACTGGAAAATCTAGAAGAAACATTCTGGACACACAAACTCTCAAAATAGAACCATGAAAAAATAGAAAACCTAAATGTTGTTTCTAATAAGCAATGAAATTGAATCAGTAATAAAAAGTCTCCAAGAAAAGCCTGGGACCAGATGGCTTCAGTGCTACATTCTACCAAATGTTTAAAGAAGATCTAATATTAATTCTTTCCAAACTATTCAAAAAACTGAAAGGGAATTCATTCAACTTATTCTATGAGACCAGCATTACCCTAAAATCAAAACCAGATAAGGGCTGGAGATGTAGCTCAGGGTCAAGGTCCTACATTCATCCCCAATGTCACCCAAATAATAATAATAATAATAATAACAACAACAACAACCTTTCAGAGGTGCAACAATTTAATCACTGGGGAAATCACTTCTAAAGCATATGCTTCTTTTTGTGGTGCTGTTTTTCTGTTCGTTTTGGTTTTGGTTTAGAATAATATATGTTAAAATAAAGTTCTACCTTTTTAAAAGTATGTATAAAATTTTCCTTCTGGGACTTCATTAACCATACCTTCTTAGGAGAATAAACTTATATAAATCAGGGACTCTATCTGTAACTCATGCAGCCTCAGGGCCCCGTCCTGTAGAACCTACTGTTGGACTGTGAGGCCAGGCACTCTACTGAGTAAACAGCAGACAGGAGACAAAGGTGGACACTGGGATCAAGTCACCTATGGACTGACTGAAACCTAATTGTCTTTATTCCAGAGGCTAATTTTGTCCTCATAATCCTGTGATCAGACAGCCACACTGCTCACTTCAGAAACTCTGAAAAATCCCTTCAAGAACTAAGTTACATTTACATTTACTACTGGAAGGGGAGGATAAAAGTTACCTTCCTTCATAGTTATCAGACATAATGATCATTCTAGTTAGTTAGGGGTTATTGGCAGAATCAGAGGCTATGTTGAGGTTCAGCTTTCCTGAAAGATTTATTTCCCCAATACTAACAGTACAGTGAAAGTCTACTGTTTGTATGTTCCATTTAACCTCTTTTAAACTTGAAATGGTGTTAATATTAAAAGCATTAGCATTGTCACTTTCTACTTTTAAGCTTGAATGTCAAGTTATAAAATCTCAGGGTTATAAAACAAAAGCAAAACCATCACTACCTAAAGTAAAATATGTCCATTTACCGCAAGGAGCCAAAAGAGGGCACCATCATTACACGTTCGGCGGATGCCAAAAGAGTAAAGGTGGGTTTCCAGCTTCAGTTTTCTAGTTATGAGTGATCTAGAAAACGTCCATCATAATTGTTCATTAACTCAGCTTCTTTTGGTACCAGGGATCAAACTAGGGTCCTTGCACTTGCACAGCAGGCAACAAAATCACTGCCCTAAATCCCCAGCTAACTCAGCTTCTTTACCAGACTCTCAAACTTATACTGCATAAAAAATTCTTTGGGGACTGGTTAGACAGACCTTCTTGGGGACCCCACCCCCCACCCCAAACACACACACACACACCCCACTACAGTGGTTCCACTGAATCAAAACTGAGTGCAGGCCAGGAGCTTTGAATTGGAAAGAATGTTCAGCTTATTCCCAGAGCAGAGTTCACAGAAGCACAGATTGTCACAGGCTTACAGTCGGAAGGGATAAAAGATACAATGAGAGGAAGGCCTAGGAGGAGCTTCCTAAAGGCATTTTGAGAGCTCCTATGAAAATCCAGATGTCTTGATAATCTTAATGCAGCACAGATGAACCTCAACTTCAGCATATATGGAATTATTTTAAGATCACAGAGCTAAATATTTAACTGCAAAGTCTTCGAGGGAAAAAAAAGACCGTCTGTAATCAGAAGGAAAAAAACTATATACAGTCTGATCATAAATACATTTACAAACTGATGAGTCCACACTCATATGCCCATGATCACCTAGGAAAAGACCAGAAGGGGGGGGGGGGGAGTTGGATAACAGCGGTATTTGTATGACCTTCCGTATTTTGCTCTGTTTCCCATATAGATAACTAATTTCCTACAAAGAGGCACACAGATATTCTGCAACGTGCATATTACTTTAGCCATCGGAAAATAACTCCTTTTGAAAGAGAAAAGTAAGCTCTTCTTTGCAGAGCAAAGGACGGACGATGGGAGGAAGCAGTGAGGAACTAACTGCTACTTTGGAAGTGGGAATGAAAGGCAGAGGGAAGAGCCAACAGATGGGGGATGCACAAGTGTCAGGATTTGTTGACTGTGAGTCTCAGGGTGGGTGAGGAAGACAGTTGTGTCGCGTGCTTCTCAGGTCTGGCGATCTGGAGGCAGAGTGAGAGGTGTGCTGTTCCTTAAGGATGAGTACAGGAGAGCGGGCCCCCAAGATGGGCCCTCCCTCATGCCTGATACACCCTTGGGTAACCCCTCTTACCCTGTCTACAGCTGACCTGTGTAACCGATGTAATGTAGCACAAATGACTGGCTGTGCCTTCTGAAGCTAACTGACACAGGATCTTGCAGGGCTGGGGACATAGCTCAGCAGTAGAGTCCTTGCCTTGCATACATGAGGCCCTGAGTTCAATCCTTAGCATCACCAAATAAATTAGTAAAATCACAGGGCCCTGTGTTTCTTCTCTCTTGGATCGCACACCTAGGGAAAGCCAACCACCAGTCATGAGGACACTCAAGCAGCTCTGTGGAAACATCCATATAGAGAGAAACTGAGTCCTCCCACCAGCAATACCTGGCCAGGTATGTGCATAAGCCCCAGGCAAGCAGAGCCTCCAGGCCCAGGCAAGCCTTTGGCTGAAGACCAAAGCCATATAAAAAAATGTTAATTATTCCAAGCCACCACGTTTTAAGGGTATTTGCTGTAAAGGAATAGACAACCAATTTCCTACAAAGCGGCACACATTTGAGTTGCCTCATGGCCTTTTACGGCTCAAACCATCCAGTTTTTTAGCTTAGGATACAGAGGCTGGAAAAAGCCTTGTTCATATCATTATAACAAAAATACTACAGAATATAGCAAAATCACGTTGTTTTCTTGGACCCATCAGAGAAGAGAGATTATAGCTGTATCTCTATTAAGGTACAATGGGGACTTCAGAGGCCCCACTGATGGGAGGGAGAGGGGTTCAGTCTTTCCCACTCCCCTGCTGCCTGGTTGGCATGGCCTCAGCAGGCCAGCATGGTGTCTGCTTCTTGCAGTCACCATCCCTGTGACCCCCTACTGTTCCTTTTGGCTCTTTCAGTCCCCCAATAACACCTGCTTAGCCAACCCCTCAATTCAATGTTCATTGTTCAAATAACCACACGGTTTCTATTTTCCTAACTAGACTTTAATTGATACAGCACAAATTTAATACAACTTGCCCATTGTTGTTCCGGGTTCTTCTTTAGCAGCACACAGCCTATCCATATATGCCTCATGAACCTTTATCTGGTGACCCTTATTACCTTTTCCAATTCACCTGCTACAATCTTCATCTGCACCTGGTCTGCCTCATAGAACTACTTGTGCTGTCCCTGCCTGGCAGTTTTTTGCAACTCTCTGTGCTTCTTGAACCCCATATGCCACTGAACTAGGACAAAAAGAACACAAGACACCTCAGCATTTGGGGAAGCACTGTAGAGAATAACTTTGTGGTTTTTTTCTGTTGGTTGTTGTTTTATACATTAGCAGAAATAACATCAGCAAAAAAAAAGAATAATTTGTGCTTAAATTGATATTCTTTAATTTCTTCTATTACTAGTAGTAGTACTAGTAGTAGTACTAAGTAGTAGTATTGCAGTAGTGGGAAATGAATGTGGGACCTTCACTCTAGCTACATCCCCAAACTTTTTTATTTTTATTTTATTTTGAGACAGGTTCTTGCTAAGTTGCTAAATTGCCCCAGCTGGGCTTGAACTTGCAATCCTCCTGCCTCAGTCTCCCAGAGTGTTGGGATTATAGCCATGCACCACCATGCCTGGCTTCTTTCCTAACTGATGTTTCCTTCCTTGTAGGAAGTTGCTAGGCAAGAAAGGGAACCCTGGAATGTTAGTTTTATCTCTTCCACCTCCCCTTTTTATCTCAGCAAGTCACCACAGGCTCCTACATCTCCCATTCAATCAGAAGAGGAAAAGGTGCTGAAATGATAAGATAACGTGTGTATACACATGCACGCACAAACTCACCCACATCCAAACACACGCACACACACACCATGCGGGCATATCCACACAGGCACACATTCATGCACATGTGCATACACATGTCTTGGCCTAAAATGAATTCACTTATCTGATATAATGATGTTTAAACTTCCAAAAATATCTAAAACGCTTTCAAGATGTCATGATTTTGAGAAACGACAAATTTCACTTTCTACAGCCTTGTTTCTGAACAAGGAATGGGGGAAAGGAGGAGGGAGAGTGGAACAGGGAGGGAAGAGGAGGTGACAAAGAGAGAGAGAGACAGAGAGAATATGAGACTATATCTACCAATTGATAAAGGCTCTAGATCTCCAACAAATAACATAGTTTGAAGAAATGAAACAAAGCAAATAGAGACAGCTCCTACGCTGTATGGCTTTGCCTCAATTATACATTCTAAATGTTAGTGCGGGGGGGGGTGATTTTTAAGGCAGAAATTGGTACTCGGGGGGCTGACACATCTTAGCTGAGTGGTTTGTGGCTGTCCAGAAGGTCTCAGTACATTAATGCGTACACATGAACTGGAAAATCAAAATGTGGAGCACAGCATCAGGAAAATGTATTTAACGAAGCCACTTGGAGTTGGGGGAGGGTTGAAATACTGGCCTTGATGAAATCAGACACTTGCTTCCTTCTGTTGCCCAAGTATTTTATTTTCCTTCAGATTTCCAATGAACTCTGCAGGAGCATCATTTTTTTATTGAGTAAGAAGAGCCAGGAATATAATCTAGGGGAGTATTTAGTACTGACTGAACATGTACCTCAGATACCAGTGTCATTTATAAAAGCTGAGTATCAACACTTGAATGGCTTTTCTTATTGTCAACAAATCTGGAGGTGGTTTATTTCTCTATCTCAAACTCACTTTTTCTAGAAAAAGTGTTAAGTTACCCTATACTCTCTAGGTTGGTCTAAATCCCCACCATCACAGTCACAGAGGAGTTGATTATGATGACATTTGTGTACTTTTTTTTTTGGTACCAGGGATCAAACTTGGGTCCTTGCACTTGTGGGGCAGGCAGTGGAACCACTGAGCTAAATCCCTGGCCCATTTGTGTACATTTTTATCTGGCTCTTGATCATGCTGGGGCATGCTCACTTGTGTGATCAAAGGACTACTCATCCTCTCCACAGTTTTGTCTTAGCTACTGTTTACAGGGTCACATCATACTTTGCAAGTACTTCATTAAAGGACCTTCAACATATCCAGACCAAAGGCACACTTCCACTCATATTCAACATGTGCTCACCATGGAATCATCTGCATCTACTCTTTTCTACTGCTATTCATTCAATCATTTTGATCAAGGATCAAGAACAAAGTAATGGGCTTGGTGCTATGGGGCAAATGAGATTTTAAAAGCATTATCTGCTTATGGAAAGGAATAGAAATGCATGGATAATTCTGGGATAAAAAGGAATTTTGCAATAATTATGGAAGAAATGCACAACCCAAAAGCTGTTGGTGTTCCCAAGGGAAGTATCATTCCTTGAAGCAGGAAGTCAGGAAACTTCACAGAGCAGGAGGAGGAGGCCACCTCAAAGGTAGAAATGAGAGTAGAGAGGGAAAAGACAAAAGTAAAGGTGATCAATGGCATGAGCAAAGCTCAAGCAAATAAAACAGATATACTATATACTATTAAAAAGAATTTACAGAGTCCGTTGCTCCTAAGAGCAAGACCAAAACAAAATGGAGTTGCTCATGTTAAACACTACATAATAAAACTGAAACTCTAAGAAAGCAGATAGAGGGCTGGGGATTTAGCTCAGTGGTTCCACCACCTGCCTCGCAAGCACAAGGACCCAAGTTCAATCCCCAGTACCAAAAAAATAAAAATTAAAAAAAAAATAAAAAAGCAAATAGATCCCCAATCAGACCAGTTTTCCCCCAAAACAGGAGATTCCAGTCTACCCAAGTCCACATACTAAGGACATTCCATTTGCTTTAATCCTTACAAAAAAGTAACCTGAAATAACCTGTTGGCCAATCAGCTTTTCTTCTATTGTTCTGTTCCCTGTTCTCATCTTACAAATCCTACTGTTCTTTTATCGCCACCTGTGAGCTCCCACTGTTTTGTAAAATGAAGCCCCCTTACTCATGAGCTGTGAAAAAGCCACTAGATCCATAAGAAAATGTTATAATTTTGTCTTTTGGCATTTCAAAGCCCATAAAGTTTTTTCATAATTGTCTTAGCACCAAATATTTTAAAGCTAGGTATGCAGTATACTTGAATGAAAATTCTAAGAGCATTTACCTTCAGTAGGAAATTTCTTGGCTCGTTCCTCAAAGAACCATTCTCCAGTTTTTATTTTCACATTTCTGAAAAGTAAGCAGAAAGGATGCCTCAGAGAGTCGATATGAATTTTGGGCCTATAAGAGATAGAGAAATTATACCACAAAATATTAGTCTTACAAGGAACCAAACATGTCACTTTATAGATTTCCTTTAGAGGTTAAATGATTTGAATATCTAGCAACAAAGCTGACTGTCCTACTCTATTTTACCTCACATGTGACATGCACATGTGAGATACACATGCTTGTGCCTAACGCATATCAAGTATTTAGTATTTTCTGAATACACAAAGTGAAACAAAACTGCCATCAAAGTTATTCATTTACCATGTTAATGGTGGAAAGCAAGGGCATGAAGGATAGGCTCCAGAAAAATTTAACACTCTGAATTTGGCCGAGAAGAGAAAGATCATCTTCAAGATAATGTTCATTTACGTTTACCAGGAAATTTGCCAAAAACCCACCCTCATAGATGACCTCCTCCTGGAATATGGGACCAATGTGCTTCAGTAGAAGTCTTGGAACCTGGGTCCAAGTGAAAATTGAGGCTGAAGGGAGGCCTGGTCAGGCCAGGTTCCCAAAGAAAAGAATACACATGGAGCAGACATTACAAAGCAAGAACCAACCTTAATTTTACAGCATACAGATTATAGTGGCCATTATCAGTTTTTCTGAGACACAGTAAGACAAAACAGCCATGTGCCCTTGCATAGCCATGTGATACATTCATTGTCATCCATGCTGATTCATTATTATTATAACAAAACCCTATTGTGCACCTGTGCTAAACGACAGGATTGTGTCCTCAGATGCCCTCTGATGCCCTCCAACTCCTGGGCTTTGACACATCTCACAGTGGCCTCCTACATGTACTCATCAGAGAATAATAGTTTCTAACCAGATGGAGAGAAGAAAGTGGTTGACGTCTCTGACAATTACTATTACTCTATAGAGAAGGATAGGTTGTTTTTAAAGGTGGATTGACATGTTTGTGATTTTATTTACATTAACAACATTCTCAAGCATTAATGTTCAGTTCACTTGAGTTCATATAGAGCCTAAAAGAACTTAATGGAGAACTTATTTCAGTAAACAGCTTCTAGAAGAGAATTTGCCACAAGTTGAAGTTTAATTTTTTCTTAAACTTGCATAGCCAAGGAATTGACACATTTTATGGCACATTCATTTTTATTCTTTTATGGCACTGGGGATCAAACCTAAGGCCTGGTGCATGCTAAGCACACACTGTAGCACAGAGCCACATTCACAGCCCATGTGGCATATTATTTAAAGGATGTAAACAATTTATAATATCTCTATTTTACCTTTTTCCATCCTAAAAGGATATTAACAATTCTGTCATTTTTGAGGTTCTTTGAGTGAAATGAGGTGTCTCCAGAAATTTGGAAACTGTCAGAATAAAACATGGTTTGGGACTTCAGTTTCAAGAAGTTAGCATGTGAAGTTGTCTGTTGTGCATGGGACATGCAAGAAGGTGCCATCCTTGGGAGCTGACTGAGGTCTTTCCTCAGATCTCTATTTACCTTATTTCATTACCCTTGAAGACCGTGGATACCAAGTTCAGCTACTCCTGGAATTTCCAGTGCCCTAAATCTAAGGTCACCTTGGATTCCAGCAGAGCCTCAGGTGACTGAAATTGCCCCTTAAATCAGGATTCATCTTATGGGAACTGAATCGACCCTCAAGTCATAAGGAGTCTTCGGTGGGAACAGAACTGCCCCTCATATCACAAGGATTCAACCTGAGCCAGGAATCTGAACTGAGATAATGATTGACCAGACCCTGGCCACCTCAGCTAATCCTTAAGACTGAACAGACTGAGGGGGCAGTGCATCCCTCCAGCTACTCAAGCTGGAGTCCTTCTATTTTCTCTTACCTTCTATGTTAAGGACCAGCTTGATGCTTGTCAGCTCCCCAGTTAAAGTCATTTATCCTCTTCTCTTGCTTTCCAATTAAAGCTTTTTTCCTGCAAATCCATGCTTTAATTCTAATTTCCATCATTAGTAAAAGCAAAGACCCATGCTAGCCAGTATACCTCTCACTGTCCAGCTCATCACCCATGTGACCCAAATCCCTCATATCTGAGACCCTTCTGTATTCAATTGAGCCCCAGATACAGGCCCACACTGATAAGCAAACACACACACAGATACACAAGTGTAAAAGATGACAGTTTAGGAAAAGGAGGGTTAGAAGAGGCACACCCAAGCAGCCAACACTGCAAACTCCTGTAATTGAACGAATGCTCTGGCCCTGATTTCAGAAGCAAATTAACAAAAATCCCAGTCACCTAGTGCCAATTATCTAATGTAATCAACTGATCATTTCATTTCAACTGAGTCCTTGTGAAGTTTAAGCAGGGACTAATTTGGCACATAGGGATTTGGGTACAAACATAAGGGTCTGTTGGGCTTATCTGTGATTGGAGAATGGGAGGATGAAAATACCAGCATCCTAAAACCATAAGAAGACCACTGCTTTTTGCACTAGAGGCCGTTTTCTTTGAATGCCAGATTTGAGCTAGGCCTCCATCACCTCGGTGTGTACAATCAGCTGTTACATAAGCAGTTACCCCAAGACACCTTTCATAAGGACTCCCTGACTACATCAAGTCTCAAGCTTTAAAGGAGGACTGTTTGCCTTACTGTCTCCAACAGAGGCAAACAGATCCTGCAGTGTCTGTGCTCCGTAGAGCCAACACAGGATAGCATGACTCACAGTAACCAAAGGAAGCATTCAGCACTTCTTCCTAGACGATTAGATCGTAATCAGAGTATGAAAGCTTCTTGGAACATTCGATAAGCTCGGCAGTAGGCTAAAGCTTTTAAGTTTCTCAAACCCCCATGACTTGCTTCTCTAAAACTTTTTCAGTCAACTTATAAATGTACCTCAAAAAGCAAAAGTGTGAGGTGGTTGTGAGAGCAGGAGATGAGGAATCAGGAGACCTGCCCTGGCCCTGACCTTCTCGCTAAGGCAGCCCCCTGCAGGAGGATCGCTGAAATCACAAATCCATCTAAGCACCTGGTGCATAGACGGCCCCAAGAAGCTCCCAAAAGCTTCAGCATCAATGTTCATGGTCTTGAATCCTGCTAATGCTGTTATTGCATTAGCAAAAGAGAAAGGATTATTGAAAAGCACTTTGCAAATGCTCACATAAAAATATTCAATAAGTAGGGCTGGGGATTTAGCTCAGTGGTTCCACTGCCTGCCTCACAAGCACAAGGACCCAGTACTGAAAAAAATAATAAATAAATAAATAAATAAGGTAAATGAAGAACCCTAACAATAATATTTTGGCCTCATTATTCTGAGCCAAACAGGATGTTGGAACGCATTTTTATTTTCCATCCAATTTATTTGCATCTGCAGGTGGTTAAGATATTGCATCTATGCTTTATGCTCCAAGAAAAGAGAATATAACACCCCTAGGGATGCTTAAGGTATTTTCACCATTCAGCTGACAAGTGCTGAGAAATTGGTCCACTTAGTCAGCAATCGTTGAAAGCCTGAAAAAGTGCACCTGGGCAGATCTGCTTTTTGACCAGTGTCTTGATGGCAAGGAACCCTCAAGAGTCTTCAAGAGGGCCCTGGTGGCTCATCAGACACACAAGCTGTAAAAACTCCAAATAAAGAAGCTGAATATTGTAAAACTGAGAGCAACCCAGCTTCTTTGTGTTAGTTTGTCCAACTGCTTGGTAATTCCCAGCTAAAATAGTGTTGGGCAGGCATACAGATGAAAACTGCTGAACTTCAAAGAGCCATGCATCTAGGAAGGTTTGTAGTTACAAAGTCAAGTGGTGGGTTTTTTCCACAAGCTCAGCTGATGTGATTGCAACATTTTTACAGGGAAAAAAAAAAAAAAGACTGATCATTGTGATTAAATCTTAGGTAACTATGAGAGGAGTCAGAGAATCAAGATGAAGATAAAGAAATGACTTTATCAAGTTGCTACCAATGCATTTTGCAGAACATTAATAACTGTCCCTTTCTTAACCTTAGCAAGAAGGCAGGCACCCTCTGCATCACATTCAGTGTCACAGTCACAGGTCAAGGGCTGGTGATAAACACACAGGAGCCGATGCACAAATGAACACTCCCACCTCTGCAAGAGGTGCCTGAAGATGAAGGGGTAGGGTGGAAACAAAATAGGTAGAGCCCACAGCTGTGTGCATTGAAACTGAATGTGTCCCACACCCTTGAAACATGCAGGGCAGGGGCCCCGCACTCAGACACTGGGCAGGAGCTAAATAGGAGGCAGGGTTGGGTGTACAATGGCAGGAAGGGCTGGAAATGCTAGTGAATCCACCAAATATTTACAAATATTAAAATGATAAATGTGAAACACTGTGCAAGCTAAAAACAAGGCCCTGGGCTGCCTGTGACTGGTCAGTCACAAGATTGAGATGTTGACTCCTGGTCTGTTGTATCTAACTACTCAGTGAAGCAAGAGAAATTCTACTTTGGCCTACAGAGCTGTCCCCGTCGAAAGCCTCAACTGTAAACACTGGGCCAGATGCCATGCATCCACCTATCCTCCCCCAGCAATCAAAGAAGAGGGATCGACTCTACCCCAGGGGCCCTGAGAAGGGCAGAGACAAGAAGCACTTGCTCTCACTTGGCTGAGCCTCCTCCTGGAGATCTGAGGAGACACCACAAGCATCAGACAAGAGGCCACAGGCAGGATAAATGGAGCTAAGCCAGCCAGACCAGGGAAATGGCTGCTGAGTGGGCACCACTGTGGGAGCCAGGAAAACTTTCTGGAAGCAGTCAGTCTTCAAGAACATGGCAGAGCCAACTCTGTGAAGAACCAGAAAGATATGAGGAAATTCCAGGCCAGAGTGAAGAGACCTGGGACAAAATACAGAAGATTTAGGAACCTAAGGATGCCAGAGCAGAGTGAGTTGCATTAACACCAATAAAGGGCAGAGCTGGCTCTGGGAAGTTCAGAGAGAGACCAAGGACATGAAAGAAAAAGGCATGAAATGCTGAGGAAGAACCTGACACAGATGCAGGGTGAGGCCACCCTACTCATTAGAAGAAGTCAGGTTAAGTAGCATAAAAGAAAAATCACAATAATCAGATCTAATTGAAAAAAACTTACCAGGTTAAAAAACAAGCAAACTCAAGGGGCTGAATTGTCAAAGAAGATTCCTTAGTGCATAAAAATCAGTGTGGAAAAGACTTATTCCAGTGTACAGATTAGAAACAGGTTTAATTACAAAGATGGAGGGGACACATTTCTAGAGCATAAAATCCAGGTGACAAATATAAATAGCTTCAGATGTCTCTGTAAAAGACAACAAAGATCCATTTACTGAATTTCTTGACAACTGTGACCCAGGATTTTCAAACTCAATGAGATGATTAGTCTTGAGGGGAAAAAAAACCAAGGGAAAGCAATCTCAACTATGCAATGGCTTAGAAAACATAACACCCAGATGTTCTTCTGGAGAAAATTTTTTCTTCTCTAGGAGGCATTTCCATTGATTAAAAAATGAAATCAAAAATAAAGAACTTGCAAATTGGGAAATAGGGGTGATCACAAAAGATGGCCACAATGAGTTGGTTAAAATATAGAATTGGCTGGATATGAGTATGGTATATATAAGCATAAAACAAAGCAGGAAACAAAAATATGGAAGGAGATGCTATACAACCTAAAAGAGTGATAACCACAAGAATGTAGATACTTCAATGATTAGCAAAATTAATGAAATTATTTACCAAACTTTCTCACTGGGATTGCACCGAGAATTATACCTGATGAAACCATTGTGAAGGGTCATACGTCCACTACTGGTGTTTTATCATGATCTCCAGAACTACACCCCAGTGATAGATTTCTACTCCAACATATGCTTGTCCACATCTCTCCTTCACAAGCAGCCAGCTCTCCCCATTTACAAACACTACTGGTATATAATGCCTGACCCACCTTCCATGGATTAGGGTTAGGGAAGCCATGGATTCTTTTTTCCCAGTCTTCCATGTTGTGTTTTAAAGTTTCCAGCCAAACCCAATTGCTTGCCTCTATTAATTCACTGGGTAAAAAGATTTTTATCCGCACTCATGGCTCTAAAATTCAAGGAGTTACAAAATGAAGCCTCCCTACCTCTTCTTTTCTTTTCCCCACTCACTCCCCACCTCACCCTAACTCAGGATGCAGCTGGAGACTACCTTCCTCCTAGCTCATCCACACTCACCAACTTTCCAGATCCCATCTTAAACTCCACCTCCCTTCCCCTCCATCTCCCCCAGCCTTCTCCAGTTCACAGAATAACTCCAAGTAAGTCTGGCTATTCTACAACCACAGCAAACTTGACAGGTCTGAAAGGGAATTCATTTTCTCCCCAGAACCACATTCCAGTCTCTCAAGCTAAAAATCTCAGAATCATTAAGTTATTGTAGAAATTCTTACGAAAGTGTGACTTCAAAGGAGCAACTAGCCTGCCCAGCATCCCCCATCTGCCTTAACTCTAGAGCACATCGGGCCCTGAGTGCTAGCCAAAGAGGCACTTGGCTACCATGCAAGGAACCAGTCCAGGAAAACTGCATCCTGAGGCTGACCTCCCCTGTAGGGTGACAGGCTTCAGCTTACTAAATAGGAGATAATTTAGAGGGTGAACAGTAAACATAATGAAACAGAAGGCTTGCTAATTCTCAAAAAGCTTTAAAAGACAGGATTTGCCATGATTAATCAAGTGCTGGCCTCAGGATGAATCCAACTTTCAACAAAAGCGACACACAATAGAGTGAAAGCGTGCTCATTAGAAGCAAAAAATAAGCTTTTTTCCTCAAAAGGGCTCCATAAATTTCCATGTTTTTACTCTGTTTTGAATGATATTTATAACCATTGATTCCACTTGATACACAGACAAAAAGAATGTTATGTCTTATGTATAATTATCATCTATCCCATTCCTACAGAAAACACTGTATGAACTCCATGTGAAACAGCCAAGTACCATTGAAAGTACTAATACACACTTGATCTTAGCCAAAAGGCCAAGAAGTGATGAATGTACTAAAATAGATGCCATTGCTAATTCAAACCATTTATCAAAGAAGAAAAGGCTTTTCCTTGGTGAAATTCATCTTAGTGCTAATCTCTTGAAAATCTGTAAAGGTATGACTGTGAAATATTTCACAAAATTTAACTCATCTATATAAAGCTTTTCACGCTAAACACACGGGGGCTGGGGTATGGCTCAGTGGTACAGCACTTGTCTAGCATGCAGGAAGCTCTGCATTTGATCCCCAGCACCTCACAAAAGCAAAACCAAAATCTATAAGCAATTTCTATCAGTAATGGTAAACATTCAAATTTAGAGAAAAAAAAAAAAAAAAAGAAATCAGGTCTGAAACCAAAAACAGACAGTGCAGGAATCTCATTTTAACTTCAGCACCACTAAAATCCTCCTTGGGCAAATGTCTAACGCTCCATCTGGCACTCAACTTCTTTTCCATTTTTCAGCGAGTTTGGCCTTTTACTCACTTGAATAGAGGAAATCTGCAATGAGTGTGCACCATTCCATTCTCATAGATTAGTTACCTACATTTATGGATTTAAAGTGGTGATTCAGTATCTTATAAAATATGGGACTGTGAAAATACTAGAGTGTATTTATATAAATTTATAGGATTGCGTTTTCTAAACTCTGGGAAGTTTTAAGCAGGAAACATAATTGTTATAAAACCTTTGCTGACACAGCACTGTTTTTCAGTAAAAATTACCTTGTGATATGTAGAAAATATAATGCATCATTTGGTAACAATACACTTACATCCAAATCTAAAAAGTATTTGAACCAAAGAAAATCCTTTTTATAAACTCCCAAATCTTATGTTAGCCATTGCTGCTTTGCAGCAATAATTCAAGATTCAGTCTGAGAACCAACAGTGTGAAAATAAAATGCCAAGGTCTGGGTCAATTTTCAGCTTCTCTCTACTAGCAGCAGGTGTGATAGAGACCGTTGTGCAGCCCAAGAGAATACTGTTCCCTGAAATCAGGGGTAACACCTGCTGCAAACTGGAAACTTTCAGTCTAAACATCTCTGTTCTAAATTCTGCTGCACACTTTTTGTTAAAATATTTGCCAACTTGCAGATTTTCCCAAGCATCAGGTTTTGAACCCATTCAGTCCAAGCCATCCTCACTACCAACAATGTCTCTAACAAAAAAAGAAAAACTCTCGGGCTGGAAGCTTAGCTCACTGGTAGAGTATTTGCCTAGCATATCTGAGGCCCTGGGTTTCAAAAACAAACGAACAACAACAAAACCCACCAACAAAAAACATTCCTAGTGAAACAGAGGGAGAGTACCCACAAATATCTGAAGAGTATATGATTTGTGTGGTCATAGTCAATTACAAAGCAAGAGACTTTGCATCCAATATTAAAGGAAGACAGTCTCCAACAAGAGTTCCTGGACAATCTGCTTTAAAGGTATGAACAAGTTTCTTGTGGAATTTGAAGACACTGCATGGTATATTATTTTAAAGGGAAAAAATCCATGCAGACCTAAGCTCTCAAACTCAATTTCCTTAATGAAGCTAAAACAAACAAGTAAATACAAAGCTTAATCTCCTTGACATTTGAGCACAGTTGTTGCTTACCATGGGCCGTTTCACCACAGAAACTGTCAAAAATTTCACGGGGGAAAAGTCAATCAAAAAGCATGGAGAAGTTACCGTAATGCTTCTTGCTCTTCTTGCTTTTCCCCAAGCAGCTCCTCTGATTGGAAGCCACCCCTTCTTGTTGAAATCGCTCTTTTCTGGTTCGCTCCTGAAGACCACACCTGCCTCCTCACTGCAGAAAGCAGCTCTCCACCAACTTTCTTCCTCCAAGTCTTTCCACCTGGTCTCTGTTTACTGAGTTCTTTCCATTGCTTCTCTGAATCCTTCAGTTTTCTGACACCTACAATCCAGTCCCACATGCAAAGCCATCTATTTGCCAGGCCTGATAATTTTTCACTCTTCCCTCTGCCTTCAAGACAAGTTCCGTCCGCCTTTTGGGACCACCTGTCACACTCCCCATCATGACTGCCCCAGCATCCTCACCCAGCATCTTCATCTGTGCAGCAATGTTCTCACTGCTGCTTCATCTTCCTCTTCTGCCTCCCAAGTCCACCAGCCAGACTACAGTAGACTTCTGGGATGGCTGTCATGGAGCAAAGAGCACGTGTTTGCCCTCCAGGTCCCGCTCCCTAGGATGCACACAGATGCTTCTGAGTGGCTTTTAAGACTCTGCCCTCTGTGGGATTCCCCCTGAGGGCAGGCCGGGTAGGGATTAAGAGGGGCCTGGCTGAGGCTGGGCTCTCCTTCACTATTGCATATCTCAGCCTCCACTTGCTGTCTGTAAAATGAGGATGGCAGTAGTAGCTACCCTTTAGGAATGTTTGAATATTCAAATAAAGCTTAAAGAAATATTCCAACCACAGAAGGGTTGGCTGAGTTGACTCAAGTCACCTTGAGTCAATTCCACCTCCTGGTCTCCTTCCTGAGTACCAGCGCCCTTAGCCCAGGATTTGGTATTTCTCTAAGGGAAAGCTTTTCCTGAAGGCAGAACCTTTCCTGGGCCTTCTACACAGCCCAAGCTGCCACATTCCGCAGGCCTTTTCCTCTGCAGCAGTCTGAAAGTGGACCTGTTAGTATTTTTAATTGCTACCCTATAGGTCTGCTTGTCCTGGTTTTAAGAATCCATTCCCCTGTTCCCATAACCACTTCTTCCTGAGGGAGGTGCCTCAAGCTGAGGGAGAAGCAAGAGGAGAAAAATGAGTGGGGTTAAAACCCTTTCCCAGGTCCCAGGATGTGGGATAGTGAGGAATGTCTAGATTTTACAAGGCTTCATCTTTATTTGGGTCCTGAAGTAGGATGGTAGCCCAGAGATGACAAGGGCTGCGAAGAAAGGGCGGGAGGGTGAAGGGAGAGTAAGCATGTGTTATTCTCACTTAGCTCTCTCCCCACACAACTTCCTGGGTTAATTCAGTCAGGTTAATGCAATTACTTTAGGTGTTTTGAAAAAACATTTTCAGAATAAGGAAGCTGGGGTTCTAGAAATAATACCACTTTATGTACTTTGAGGGTCAAGTTACAGTGCCCGGGCACCATGCCCTGGAGATTTCAACACGGTCAGCTTCTTGGGAGATTGCCTCAACCCCTGTCCTCCTGTTTGGATTTTTAGTTTCTAGTTAACTATTAGAGGACAAACTGCTGCAGAATGTAACATCTTCCCAGGTGAGGTTTGTCAAAAAACTTCAAATGTATGTGGTTGACTTAATGGGGATAGATAAGAGACAGACCTTTCTAGGAGTGTTTGGAATCATCATCTGCTCTCCGGAGAGCCTGGGCCAGCCTCATACCTCTCCGGCCAGGGCAGCTCACAGTCCTGCTTTGATTTTTGCTCCCAAGCTAAGAAACACCTGAAAGACATCCATTCTAGCAAACTGAAGAAACAGGGTAGCTGGTTCAAGTGAGTTTAATGTGGCCAGCTGCTACAGAAAGGGAGGCACACAGTTCAAGAGAGAAGAAATCAGGTTGAACCACTTCTCTTGGGCTGAGCGACTGAAATACAGTAAGCTTTGCAAAGGAACAGGAAATTAAGTAGATTAATGTCTGGATATCCAGTAAAGATGATCCTCCTGGGTTAGGAGGAAGGCCCAGCCACCTGACCCCTGCTGCAGACACAGCCTGGCTGCTCGCACATCTGCAGCAATATTGAGAAGTTGTTTTCAGGTCTCAGGGTCTGATTACTACCTAGGTTCACACCTGCCTCACATTTGTTCCTTCCCGCAAGATCTGTGATGCCCTGGTGCACACCGTTCCCCCGGCCAACAGAAACCCATCTTGCATTTTCAAGGACTCCACAGCCAGCCAGTTTCTGCTTTGAACGATGAAAGTCCGAGTCAGATATGTTATCTTTATCATTTTCAAATTAGTTAAAAAACACTGATTCTGTGTCTGAAGTTCTTTAAAAACTCTCCATCAAAAGGTAAAATAAAGGTAGATTTACTGTACCATCAACAGGGAGCAAATCCATTTCCCTATCTGACTACGAAATTGCCTGAAGTTTGCCTCTTTCAGAAAGACTGCATTCAAAAAGCCCTCACTGGCCAGGCATGGTGATGCAGAGCTGTAATCCCAGCATCCTGGGAGGCTGAGGCAGGATGATCACAAGTTCTGGCCCAGCCTGGGCAACTTACTGACTTAGTGAGGTCCTGTCTCAAAATAAAAAAAATAATAAAAGGAGGGGAGGGCTGGGATGTAGCTCAGTGTGAGGGACCTTAGGACCCAGGATTGCCAAAACACAAAACAAAGCCCTCACTGAAAGCTGCACAGACTCCCTCTAATGTTTCCCACATCATCATGAACCCCACTTTTTCCAAAGGAGAGAAAATAAGCTCTAAAGAGACTAAGGCGCTTGTTAATAAATTTAAACGAATCTTAAGCTTCTGGGTTAGTTCATCATTAGCCATTACAAACTTCTGTAAGCTAAAACACTTTCTATATAATGGAATCATTTTCAAATCAGAGGGTGCTCTGCCTCTGGCACCCTGGAGGCATCTGCAGGTCGGAGTGAGGAGCGAATGCTCTCCATCCAGGGTCTCTCTGGGACCCCCTTGGCCACCTGACTCAGTGGAGGAACCCGAGCCCAGTAGTGCTCACCTGTCCTCGAAGCACATGGTGCACCTCCAGGTACAGGTCCTGTGCAGGAACACGCGGCACTTGGAGCACACACGGTGGCTGCAGCCCTGGCACACGGCACCCCGGTTCAGCAGCCGCCCCAGTGTCCGCTGGCAGCGCGCACAGCACTTGTCCTTGTACTCGCAGCTGGAGCCCTTCACTCCTCTCCACCAGAGATGCTGCAGCTGTGTCTTCAGTCTCCTGCAGCCACGGAATCAAATAAGAAACCACTGGCTGGAACAGCAGTGGCCAGACCACAGGGGACAGAGAGCTTCAACTAAATTGCATGGTGAGGGAAGGGCCTTTGGGCATTGACATCTCTGGGTTCCAGCTCTGGGTTCTGGCTGTGTGAGCTAGGGCTCCAGGGCTTCTCAATTGTGAAGCAGGAAACCAGCTTACCTCTCAGGTGGCCAAGAGGATAACACAGCAAAGCAAAAGCAATGTCCCTGGCCCAGATCCTTCTGTGCTCAAGAAGAGTGAAAGAAGAGGGAAGGACACAAGAAAGGGCATCCAGCTGAGCATACTAACACGTGCCTATAATCCCAGCATTCCAGAAGGCAGAGGCAGGAGGATTGTAAGTTCAAGCCCCGCCTGGGCAACTTAGGGAGACCCTGTCTCAAACTTTAAAATAATAATAATAATAATAATAATAACAACAACAACAACAACAACAACAAAGAGGTGGGGATGCAGCTCAGTGTAAAGGCCCTGGGCTCAATTGCCAAATACCACTCACCCATACACAATACACAACACACAATAAAAGACATCTTTTTAAATATGCAAGGCATGGGAAGATCTATAAACACACAGTATAGCACATTTCCTACTATTGTGATAAGTTACCCAATAAAATTATTTAACTGATGCTTTGCTTTTGCTACTTTTTCTTCTTTAATGGGTGGCCAGTGGCCTTCTAGCCCCTAACTCCTCTAGGCTAGACAGTGGCCGTAGTGCAATGCAACATTGTACTGGGCCCTAAAGGTGTCAATATCCACAGCACTCTTAAATGCAGTGTCTCCATTACCTACTTTTAGAAGAGATAAGCCAATCCCAAGGAAAAGATTACATCAGAACACGAGTTTAAAATTCAACTTTCAATATTTTCCCTAGAAACAGGACCTTTTGAAACAAACCTCCCTTACCCTAGTATCCATGTTATATTAATAATATCCAAAACGATAGCTTCAAATCACTGAAAGATCTTGAATCATCAGAGAAAATTGCATTTTTGTCAATGAGTTATAGTTTCTAATGGGAGAAAGTTTACTAGTACACTTTGAGAGCTCTGAAATAACAAGGGAGGATAAAAAGGGTATTGTACCTTCCAGTCAATCAGAAAATTTCCCTTGTTCCTCAAGCACTTGGTTGTAGAAAGTTTTATTTATTTATCTATTTTTGAGACAGGATGGCCTTGAATTTATGGCGATCTTCCTGCCTCAGCCTCCCAAGTGCTGGGCTTACAGGTTGTGCCACCACTACACCTGCTTTATACAAAGTTTTAGATTGTGTATTTTTCTTAGCAGACTCTGCAAGAGTTCTGCCATTAGAAACCAAACCAAACCACAGATTGCATTTGCTTTTTTTTTGGTGCTAGGAATTGAACTCAGGGCTTTACACATAGTAAGCACATACTTTACCACTGAGCTACACCCCCAGCCCATTTATTTATATCCTCTGTAAACACTGATAAATAAGCACTAAGCACCACTGGATGTAAAAATGGATCTTGACAGCTAACAGTGGACAGCTCTGATACCAGCCTTAAGTGTTAATTCATGTCACACAGCTTGTCCAACTTAGAGACATACAAGAAAGAAACTCACTATTGACCAAGTAGTCGGGGAACAGGCTAAGCAGGTTTGTGCTTTGTGCTCCCTTTTTCCTCAAAGCCAACAGGGAAGCAAAAGCGAACAAAGTAAAAAGGCAGCAGTGGATTCCATCAGACCTGCTGATTCTAAGCTGCTTTCTTTGTATCTTTAGGTGGCACCAAAAGTAATGTAGGAAAACTCTTAACCCAAGTTCTTTTCCTTGGGGGAGGAACCAGAAGCCTGAAAGTGTTGCTTGAATTATTTCCATAAAGAAGGCAAATGGAAGAGCAGATGGCAACCAGCATTACAAAAGGCACCATTTGAAATGAGCAATAGGGGCAGCCTCCCTTTTTCCTTACCACCTTCCAGGTTCAGGTCGATACCAAAGCCATCTCCACTCATAAGCCTACCCCAGAGCCTTCTTAGTCAGAAGTCCAGCAGTGAGTGACCAGCAACAAGCAAGCAAGCACCAAGTAGCCAAGGTTCCGGGCCAGCTTCAGGGACCCCAAGCCCCCAGTGCCCTGCACCCATTAGCAGTGCAGCTTACCGTATCCTTTCCTCCTCTATGCTTCGCACAGCCTGATCTCGGTGGAGGACCTGAAGGATGATCTCCTGCTCTAACTCCTTGAGGGAATCCAGATTCACTTCATAGGCCATGTCCTGTCCCTTTTCTTGGACCCAAGTTGGCAGACTTTCAGCGTCTAGCCGGCAGGTGAGTACCAGAGTCCAGCTGCAACCGTGCGTTCTTCAAAGAGCCCCTCTCTGATTTCACTCTCGCCTGTGCTCTGCTTGGAGCTCTTTTTCCTTCTCTAACTGTGTCATACTCCTCAGAGAAGACAGCTCCCAGAGCCTGTCCCTCTGTTGGAGGACTGGCGCCCGAGGAGTGTTCTCACTGGGCTCTGCCACAGCCTCTGACATCCGCCTGAGACAAGAGCATATCTCTTTTCTGAGGTTTTGCCAGAGATTGTTATAAAGTATGCATGGCTCCAAGCAGATAATTCCTGCAAAGCAGAACAATCCACAACCTGAGGAAGTTTACAAATAGCAGTAAGAAGGTTATGAATGACTATAAAAGCTAATCTTCCCATAAAGTGTTTCTAGGTCAGCAGGATTGACAATCAAAAGGTCAGTTGGTTCAATACCTGTAGAAAAGATAAGAAAGCACAGTGTCATTTTTCCTGACTTGAGTATCTCTGCAGTGTTACTTCAGAAAAAGACAAAAGTTTCTACATCGACAAATCTGCATTTCCTGCTGCAGTGACAATGTGAGATTTTTAATTTAGTTAAATAAGACTTATTATATTCAGAAGTTCCACACTTGGATTTTCCTATTGTGAATTCTTTTTTGTTGTTGTTGTTAAATTCTTTTATTGGTACATTTTAGGTATACAATACAATTACATTTCTCACTGGGAATTGTACCTTTACATAATGCATCTTGGTTCTTATTTTTTCCCCATTCCTAGCCCTCCCTTCACCCCCCCCCACCCTTCCCTATTTACAAAGACTTTATTTCCATTTTTCCCATTTCTCATCATTTTTCCTTTCCCTTCTTTCCTTTCCCCTGCCCCTCCCACTACTCCTACCCCTTTGGACCTTTTCTTCCTATTTTGCATTATTGATTATTCATTCCAATCATTGGTACATTTTAGGTATACAGTATAATGAGTGGATGCAGATTGAGGCCATACTCTTAAGTGAAATAAACAGGACACACATGTATAAATACCGAATAGTTTCTCTGGTGTGAGAAACTGAAAGTGTAAATAAGGGCTAAAATGTATAATAGGTAATGTGAAATAGGAAGAAAAGGGGCAAAGGGGAAGGAAATGGGAGGGGTAGGGGAAAGGAAAGAAGAGAATGGAATTAATATGAGAAAATGGAAAAATAGGAACAAAATCTTTGTAAATAGGGAGGAATGGAGGAGTTGAAGGGAGGGCTGGGCAAGGGTGAAAAATGAGAACCAAGAGAGACTATGTAAAGGTGCAAATTTCCAATGATGAATATCATTATATTGTATACCTAAAATGTACCTATTGTGAATTCTTTATCTTCAGTTGGTCACAGTGCAAAGGTCTATGTTTAACATACAATTGTGTGGCACTTACTGATGGGTAAGTTCTGAGAAAAGCATCGTTAGCTGATTTTACCATTGTGCAAACATAGAGTTCACCAACCCAACGACACAAACCTCAGTGTCACAAACCTAGACAATGTGTATGTGGCTCACCCTACTCCACCTAGGGCCATGATGAACACCACAAGAGAAAATGGTGTGATCAAAAGATGCAGTACTCTGGAACACTGAGGCAGGAAGGTCACAAGTTCAGGCCCAGGCTGGGCAATTTAGTAAGACCTGTCTTAAAATAAAAAATAAAAAAGGGCTGGGGATGTAGTTCAGTGAGAAGGTCCTGGGTTCAATCTGAGAACACATGGAGTTCAATCCCCGGTACCAAAACAAAAACAAAAACAAAAACAAAAATCTGAGAACACACACACACACACTCACACACACTCACACACACTCACACGTACTGAAAAAAGAGATGGATGAGACTGCTGCCACAGTAACATGACAAATTTCACATTAAGCTTTTCTAAAATAAGTAAAACACTCTAAAATAATGATTAAAAGTATAATATAGAAAGTGCAGGGGCCGAGGATTTAGCTCAGTGGTGCCAGCGCCCGCCTCGAAAGCGCAAGGTCCCAAGTTCAATCCCAGGTACCAAAAAAAAATAAATAAAGTGCATAAGCCAGTAACAGTTGTTTGTTATCAAGTATTATGAACTATACATAATTGTAGGTGCTACACTGTTCTCCGACAGGCAGTATAGTAGGGGTGTTTACACTGGCATCACCACAAACACAAGAATGATGTCTAGGAATTTTTCAGCCATTATCATCTTCTAGGATCATTGTGCTGTATGCAGCCTATCGTTGACGGAAAAATCATTATGTGGACACTACTGACTGTACATCAGTCTAATTGAAAATGCATTAGAGAAATGATGCTCTTAATTGCTAGCTATTATTTTTACAAGTAATGTCAAAACTGAAAAAAAAAATGAAATCATATCAGGTGTGGTGGCACATGCCTGTAATCCCAGCACTATGGGAGGGTGAGGCAGGAGAATCAGAAATTCAAGCCCAGCCTGGACAACTTAGTGAGACCCATCTCAAAATTTTTAAAAGGGTGTGTGTGTACTGGGGATACAGCTCAAGGTGAAGACCCTGGGTTCAACCTCCAGTACCGGACACAAAAAGATTGTAATCCATTTGGAAAGTATAAAGTGGCACCAGAACTTCAATCTACCAATTATTTATGATTTTTAACAGTTTTCATGAGCTTCCTTAAGCATCAGGTCTTGTTTCTGTTTGCATAAGCTGAAAGCTTCTGCATACATCCTTCTACCAAGATAATGTGGACGATCAAATGAATATTCTTTCTACAGTGCCAGTTTTGCTAGCAAACCTATGTGAATCCCACAGCAATAAGATGTCCTTCTTATGTTCTAGAAGCTAACCTCCTTTACTGGGCTTCAACATGGTCCACATTATATTATGATCCATAGCAAATCCACAAATGAGAGATTAATAGAGCTGTAAGGTATCATTCTCTTCAAGCCAAGTTAATCTGTTTCTTAATCTTTGGTATCTGGTGAAGTCTATGTATTTAAATTCATAAAATTAGATACATTGGGTTACAAAGGTAATTGATTATACTAATCTATTTCTAATTGTAACATAGTAATAATATATGTTTGTTCATGCATGAAATAGTAAGGTCTGATAGTGATCTAATATCTAGCAACCATAATTTCTAAGTAGTGATGGATATAGAAATATTTTGAGATACTGTATCTACAACATGGAATGTGGTAGGAAAATATCTGTGATTTCTATTAGGCACCAAATTACAGGTCCTATTGAGTCTACCATGGTGTGCTGCTTATGTTCATAATTTAAGGAAATGCTAAATTCCAGTTAAAGATGAATGAAAATAAAGATGTAATTTTCCTCCACCCAAATTCCTGGGCCACAGGCTAATGACTACCAGCTTCAGGGAGTCCATGTCTGTCAGTTTCTTTATTGTGAGATAAAGTTAAAATATATTGCTCACCCTAATCACAGAAGTTGCTAGATGGACAAACCCAGCCTCTGAGGAGGACCCACTTGGACTCCAGTCTCCAGTACTTTACCCTCAAGTGCCAGCTCTCCAAAGGCTTTCTGTCCAGATGGTGGGAAACTACAAAGCAAAGAGGACTCTGGGCTCTGTCCCAGAGACTGGGACCTTTCTGTGTCAGTAGGTCCAAAGCCCCGTGCCCCCTTGGCTCCAGTTTCCAGATAAACAGAAAGTACCAGAAAATCTTAGTTCCGGGAGGCTCTGAGTCTCTGGGAAAGAGGAAAGCAGTAGAAAAGAGCACATGCCCAAGTGCCAAGAGTAAGGAACAAGTTACATCCATCACCAACTTTCCCAGCCTGGTCTTCTAAACTTGCCGTTGGTTTGGTTTTTTTGTTTTTTGGTACTGGGAATCAAACTCAGGACCTTGCGCTTGTGAGGCAGGTGGCGGCACCACTGAGCTACATCCCCGGCCCACTGTTGGTTCTTTCTTTTCTTTTCTTTCTTTTTTTTTGGTTGTTGTTTGGGTTTTGTTTTGCACTGGGATTGAACCCAGGGCCTTCACACTGAGCTACATTCCCAGCCCTTTTTTAAATTTCTTTTTTAAATTTTGGGACAGGGTTTCACTAAGTCACACAGTTGCCCAAACTCGGCTCAAACTTGTGGTCTTCCTGCCTCAGCCCATCATGACACTGGGATTACAGACATGCACCACCCTGCCTGGCTCTTCTTGCTGTCTTACTTCTACTCTACTGAACATGTTGGGTCTTTGTCTGAATCTCAAGAATTTTAATAAAGATCTTTGCACTTGGCTCAGAACACGAGATGTGAGCACTGTGCTTTCTTTTCATGTGGCTGTTGGTGGCTCTTGTCTGGCTCTGGCCTCCAACTCTTCAGGAAAGCAAGACCACATTCAGCACAGTCATTGGAGGTAATGACAGCGCCTGGTGTCTGCACAGGAACAACCTGGGAATCTTCAAATGCACATTCCTCAGGTGTCTAAGTCTCACACATCTCAGAAATACAGAATCCAATTATCACAAAACACCATTCCATACCACATCACCCCAAGCAGGGTCCACCTATGGGAAGTCCCCTTTACAAAGAGAAGTGGGAGCTTAGCGCCCCCTCGTGGCCATTCACTCCTAGTTACACAAAAGTAAAATTTGTTTCCCCGGACCATCCATTCAGTCATTCAGTAAATACTTACTGAGCACCTTGAAAGAGCCAGACGTTGTTCCGAGTGCTAAAGATACGTGGTTTGGTGGACCAGTCATTTATACCCTATCCTATTTCTCATTTAAAAAATGACGTGGCATATAATAAAAGTACACGGAGGACAATCAAATAAAGTTAGAGACATCAGAAGAAAGAAGGAAAAGGGACAGAGTTCTTCCAGGAAGCTGGAGTGACACAGTCACTGTGTATAAGTATTAAATAAATCTCTGACCTTCCTGGTAGCCAATGCAAGACAATACAAAACACAGAGACAAAATCAGGATGGTATATATGGCCCTGATAAAATGAAAGAGATATAGAAGAGCATCCTCAAGGTATAAAGATCTAAGAATCAGTCACTTCAATAGTGGTTTGGCAGAAGTGTAAAATTGTGCTCCGTGTATCTTTATTATACTGACTTTAAATTAAAGCCAAGGACTGAGCCCTAAATTGTAATTCACTGAAAGTACTTCAAACACAGAGCAAGACATGGTGCTTTCTGGTTTTCAAGCCGACACAGGTATGGTCTTAGACCCCAGTGGACTACTGACAACACTCAGGCTTGTATATACTGTGTTGTTACCTTCAATACATACTTACAATAAAGTTGGATTTTGTTTGTTTGTTTTTTGGGGGGTGAGGTAGGGTCTCGACTTGTAGTTCAGGCTTGCCCTGAACTCTCTGTAGCCCAGGCTGGCCTCAAACTTGCAGCAATCCTCCTGTCTCAGCCTCCCGAGTGCTGGGATTACAGGTGTGTGCCACCACACCTGGCAGTAAAGTTTAAGGTGCAAACTGGCACAGTAAGAGATTAGCAACAGTAACTAATATAAAACAGTAGTTATAACATATGGAATTTTCTGGAATTTTCCATATCATATTATAAGACTGAGGTTGCCCATAGGTAACTGAAACCATGCAGAGTGGACCTGCAGATGGGGTATTGTATATCTAGTTTGTCTTATGCAGCCACACTGTATTCCAGGGGGACTTCGGATGTTCAGAAAAACAGTCTAGTCACAGGGCTTGGTGTGTCTGTTTGACAGCACTTTTTATCGGCCTTTTGAGTGTCACACACATGCCAGGTATTGAGGGTATGAACACAAGCAAAATCCAATCTCTGCATTCAAGAAGTGTACATTCCAGCCAGAAAAAAAGACATGTAAATGAATAAATCATAGCATGCCAATATGAGTATAAAAATCCAAAGGTCTACCGAGAGCGCACTGGGCGGCGTGATGCACAGTATGTAGGGAGGGCTCGGGGCTGGTGGCACGAGGGAGGGCTTCCTGGGGCAAAAGCATGAGTCATCTTTGCCAGAGGATGGAAACAGCCATGCATCTGCCAACACGCCGCACACAAAAGAGCGCCCATTCCCGCAAGGTAACTCGCCTAGTGACGCCCATGGCCATTTTAGTTCAAGAAAATGTGTGCTGTGATGTTTACACAAGGACAAATCACCTAACAACGCATTTTCCAGAACACACTCTGGTCATTATCTGACATGTGACTGCATTCAATCCCGCTCTGGAAGCTTGAAACAAGGCTTGCTTCCCTCAGAGTAACGGGGAAGGGGAAGTAAAAAGGATCAAGATGTGATATGTATATGTACTAATTCCCCACTATGAACGTATTTATCATATATTACAAACATATACTATTAAAGAAGGGAAACGTACTAAATAATAAAAAAGAAATTAAAACTGGAGAGGACAAAGAAGACAGGCAAGGGAGATGTTCTTTATACGCAGGCGGGTGATTTCTTTCGTCCAGTTATCTCAGCAGGTGGTCATCAGAGCAAAGGAAGTAAAGTGTGGAAATGTAGCAAAGAGCAGCAGCATGCGAGCCAGTGAACGTTACTCACCACTGCAGCTTCAAGGGAAACTGCACCGCCCGGCCGCAGGCTCCGAGCCGCATCCGGCGAGCCCCCCCCCCCCCGCCCCGCCTACCGCTGCGCTGCAGCTGCTTCCTCGCAAAGCTTCGTGGCTCCAACCCACGAACTCGGCGCTCTCTGCCCCCGACGTAAGGGGAAAGCTGAGTCACCAAACTGACCCGACGCCTCCACCGGCAGATTTCTATGTATGTCTAACTTCTTTCTGGAAGCCTAGGGCAGCCGTGAAGAACGCCAGCCCACCTGAGGCAGGGGATGAACCAAGAGCAGCTCTGGTCCCTAGTTCCAGCCGCAGGTGGGCTCCGAACTAGCAGGCTGCAGACTCGCTTTGCACACCGGATGACGTGCGAGTGTGCTCATCAGAAAGTCTGATGCAGAAATGGACGTGGGCTTAGGGATCCAGTAGATGTTCCCGGAAGCCAGTAAAGCCCAAGCTTTAAGGTTTCTCACTTGCTCGGGCCCCATCGGAGGCCCCACCTCCGTTTCAGATTCATTTCTTTAAAAAGGCTTTGAAAGTTATGTAAACTCAAGGTCCCCAGAATTCTGTGCCTACGCGCCAAAGATGGGAGCGTTTAAATCTCAACCACGCGAAGCCTACCTGAGACAGGACAAAAATCACTGCTTTCACTGTTGACGCTGAGCATTTTCTCATCCCAGTAGTTCTTGCCCTCACCCCCACCTCCAAAATGCTATTTAGAGTCAGAGTTTAAACAATGAAATAGCCATTATTTTCATGACTTCTATATAGAAGGGCAGAGATGAGAGTTAATGTTACTGATTGGTATGGTTACTCCTCATAACTGTTGTTCCTGTTTTTGTTGTACCAATAGCTATTATTTATTTAGCACTTCTAAGCCAACTACACGTGTTATTTTCAACTAATCTTCACTGCATCTTTATGAAGTACACTCACTCTGAGAAAGAAGAGAGCCCTGGAGCAATTTACAAATAATTTGCCTAAAGTCATACCACAACCTAGGTCTGTTTGTTTAACTCTGAAATGTGATGCTTCAATTAGGCAGATAAGTTAAAATCTCTGCTCTCTTGGCTGAGTAAATTTTTCTGCATCAATTCTAACTTCTTAATAGATCTATAATATCTACTGTACATTTTCCCCCTGAAAGTCCCTTACTTTTCAAGATTGTTTTGGAGGGGTACTGGGGATTGAACCCATGGCCTTTGCACTGAGCTACATCTCCACTCCAACCCCCTTTTAATTTTTTGTTGTTGTTGTTGTTTTGGCACTGGGGATTGAACTCGGGGACCTTGCACTTGTGAGGCAGGCGGTGGCACCACTGAGCTAAATCCCTCCCCCCCTTTTAATTTTTTGTTTTGTTTTGGTACTGGGGATTGACCTCAGGGCCTTGCGCAGCAGGCGGCAAAACCACTGAACTAAATTCCTGGCCCCACTTTTAAATTTTTGAGACAGGATCTACTTAAATTGCTAAGTGGCCCAGTCTGGGCTCAAACTTTCAATCCTCCCGCCTCAGCCTCCCAAAGTGGTGGGATCACAGGCGTGTACCATTACAATTGGTTAATTAGCTTTTTTATTCTAAAATTATATTTATGTTCTACTTCCAAATTATGGTGCTTGCTTCAGCAGCACATATACTAAAATTGGAACCAAACTAGAGATTATAGGGTGACAAAAACAATCTGAAGTTGATTTGGAGCAAAAAGTAATAAACTGTATGTATAAAAATTTATAAGCCAAAAGAAAAAAAAACAAATAACATTCTACCTCCTAAATAAAAATTCACAGTATAGCTTTGGGATAGTTTCCTGGTTTGTTTTTATCTAGTTCTGAAGCTGTTTCTTCCATGGCAATTATATCATTATTCCAATTTAAATGCATATTATTCAATAAAATTACAAATCATCTGTCTTCTGATTTATTATTGTTTTTGTTTCCCACCTTTTCAATGTCATCAATTTAAGGAAAGTCACAATAACTGTAGTCTCTACCCACCCCAATTCCAAATGACTTGCTCCTGTGCAGACATGGATCCTTACCTTCATCTCCTTAGAGGCAGGGGAGCCAGAGCAAGCTCTGGCGACAAGGAAGCCAGTCCTTCTTCCTAGACTGAGCTGTTTCTCTTTCCTTTCTGCACTGGCTGAGGCAGCCCATCCATGTGGCCAACCTGAGAACTTCTATGACTACACCCGAACCACACCAAAGCGCTCTTATGGGCCAACGTTTTATGCTGTCAACTGAAGGAAAGACTCAGTTGATCTGATGAAATGTTTCACCCTTTCCAGGAATACTCCACCCCCAGGCCAGCGTGTTTTCCATGTGTGAGAGGTTTCACATTGACCACAAGTGTGCATGACTGCAGTACCCATCAAAGGACAACTCCTAACGCAGAGCCAGTTCATAACGAGACTAGCATGGGCTTTCTTGGGGTAAAGTTTTTTTTACATGTATACAGAATGTTATACAACTCATAAGCACTGTGCTGAGGTTTGAATGTTCCCTCCCACACTCATGGTAAAATTTATTTGACATTGAATTAACAGTATGGCAAGGTGGGATCTCTAAAAGGTCATTAGACCATGAAGGCTCTGCCCCTGTGAATGGATCGATGGTGTAGTCATGGGAGTGGTTTGCTAACTCAGGAATGGGTTTCTTATAAAAGGATGATCTTGGGCAGGGGATTTAGCTCAGTGGTTCGGCCGCCTGCCTCGCAAGTGCAAGGACCTGAGTTCGATCCCCAGTACCAAAAAACAAAACAAAACAAACCCCAAAAAAGGATGAGCTTTACCCCCTCCTCCCTCTCTTTGACTCTCTTACCCCCTGTTATGGCTTGTATCTAGATGTCCCCCCAAAGCCTCATGTAGTCATGGGTAGGGCTTTTCGAGGTGGCTTTATCTAGAGTGTGTGATGCTGGGGTCAAGAATGTGATGCTAGGATTGATTCATGGTGTGATGCTAGGATTAAGGGTGTGAGTGCTACAGTATCCTGGATAAAATATAAAAGACAGAAAGAGGGTTTCTCTTGTTGCTTTGTGTTTGTCACTTGCTGGTTCACTACTTTGCCTCTTGCTGCCTTCTGCTTTGGTGCCCTCTGCCTGCCATGAACTGTTTCTCCTCTGCAATGCCCCTCTTCCATGCCACCCTGTCTTGGAGCCAGCCAACAATGAACTGAAATCTCTATAAACTGGGAGCTAAATAAACCTTTCCTCCTTTATCTTTGCTGTATGGTATTTTGTCTCAGCAATGACTAGAAACTAAGACATCCCCTGTCTATCCCATCCCCTTCCCCCATAAGACACCTTTCACCATATTATGACATAACAGGAATGCCCTCACCAGGTGCAGCATCTTGACCTTGAACTTCCCAGTCTGCAGAACAGTGAGAAATAAATTTCTGTTCTTTATAATTACCCAATCTGTGGTATCCTGTTATATAGCAGCACAAAGTAGACTAAGGCAGACAGCTTGATAAATATTCCCAAATAAACACACTCCATTAAGAAACAACATAATTAACATAAACAGCATCCCCCTTCTCCCAACTTCCAGCCCCTCCCTTCCTTCCTGGAGTAACTATGGCCATGACCTCTAACACCACTGATTAATGTTTTGTACTTTATATAAATGGAGTCATATAATATTAACTCTTTTGGGTCTGGCTTCATTTTGCAGCATTATGTTTGTGAGATTCATCCACACCACTGCATGTAATTATTGTTTCTTCATTTTTATTACTGTATTGCATTTCATTGTGTTTGTAATTTATCATCATACTATTTATAGATATTTGTGTTATTTATAATTTTGTTTACTATGAATAACATTGTTACATATATTTTTATATAGTTTCTTCAATGAAAATTTGTCACATTCCTGTTGTTTATGTGTCTAAGAGTAGAATTTCCAGGTCAGAGGAATATGTTCCACATTAGATGCTGCCAAGCAGTTTTCCATAGCGGTTATCCTAATTTGCACTCCTACCAGTAACAGGTTCCAGTGACTCCACGTCGTCATCAACACTTAATATTATCTGTCTTTCTTTTCTTATCTATTTAGTGGGTATGTAGTAGTCTCACATTATGGTTTTAATGTGCATTTCCATGTAGGTAAGCAATGTATCACTTTATATGTTTATAGGCTATTTAGATATTTATTTTTGCATAAGATTGTTCAAGTATTTCATCTGTTTTTTAATTGAGTCATCTGCCTTTCTCATTGATTTGTAGAAGTTCTTTATATATTCAGGATATAAGTCCTCTGCCAGATATCTATCTATATCTATGTAAAACATAGATATCTTCACAGGTCATCCATGTCCTAAACTCCTCTTCTTAAAAGGATACAAATCAGATATCCCCACATTCTGAGAGCTTTTTTCCCCTTTCATTTAATGGGTCCTTTTGGGGGTCTCCATCTTGCTCCTGCAGGTGAACTAGTGTGAATTCTAATTAAGATGTGTGATTTTTGCTCAGTCAGCTAATGGTGCTCTGGAAGGCCACACTAAATCTTACGACCCCTTCTGGGCCTTAGTTTCTTCATCTGCACCTCAGGTTCACTTTGGTCATCCCTTTAGCTCTTCAACTCTGAAGTCTCATTGTCCTGTGCCTGAGGATGGTGAGCTGAGATGGAGAATTTCATTGGGTGAGGAGCAGTGGTGTGCAGGAGGATGCAGGGAGCTTCTGAGGGTCAGAATGTCAGAAAGGAAAACTATATTAAGCCGGTGAGCTTTGGAGTGAGACAGATGTGAGTGACCTTAATTGAATCACTCAGCCTGCCCCCATTTCCTGGTGAAGGTCACAGGCTTCCCTTATAGCTTAGGCTCATTCCATTCATTCACCCTCATTGTGCATCTGTTGGGTACCTACATTGATCACTGTTGAGGATCCTCTGCCCAAGTAAATCTTCAATAAGCAGTAACTGCTTATTTATTTCATAGTAGAAAAACTGGTTTATAACATGAGATGCTGAGTCAATCCATTTAGGGATATTTGGAAGAAAATGCTTTTGGGATGAGAATCACCATTTCCAAAGTGGGAACAGAGATTTGCTCAGGCTGCTGTAACAAATGCCACAGAATGGGCAGCTTAAACAAAAATTTATTTTCTCACGATTCTGGGGACTAAAAGTGGACAGATTGGATATATATCTGTTCTGGAAGTCTCACTCCTTGACTTGAAGATGGTTATCCTTTTCCGTGTCTTCATAGGTCATTTATGTCCTAAACTCTCCTTAAAGGGACACAGACCAGGGCCGGGGTTTTAGCTCAGTGGTTCTGCCGCCTGCCTTGCAGGTACAAGGTCCCAAGTTCAATCCTCAGTATCAAAAAAAAAAAGGACACAGACCATATTGGTTTAAGGCTCAAGCATATGACTTAGTTTTACAAAGTCCTTTCATTAAAAACCCTATCTTCAAATAAAGTCACATTCTGTGGTGTGAACATATGATTTTTTGTTTGTTTGTTTTTTGAGACAGGGTCTTGCTATGTAGTTCAGGCTGGCTTTGAACTCACTATGTAGCCCAGGCTGGCCTTGAACTCACAGCAATCCTCCTGTGAGTGCTGGGATTACAGGTGTGCACAACCTTACCTGACTCAAACATATGAATTATGGAGGGGACATAATTCAAACCATAATACAGACAATACTAAGAGCATGTTAGAACTTCTCATTTATCTTTCAAAAGCTAAAATTTAACTTTACTAATGTTAAATAAATGGATTTATAAAAAATATATTTACAGTTGACTGTATCATTTAAAAATAAACATACCTTTAGGATACATGTTCAAAAGTTATTCCTGCTACAGGGGCATAGTTAAAGAAGTTTGGAGAACAATGGTCTAAGGCTTTGGGCTACAGGTCAAGGAACTGGCAAGGAAAGAATGTACCTGGGTGCTGAAATTGAACACATACGATTACATCTGAAAGTAAAGTAAGGGGACCAAGGGCTGGCAGAGGGCTGGGGGTTATGCTGGTTAGCACTGAAAAGGCAAGGCAGCTGGGCTGGTGGCTCAGATGGGAACCACCAAGATGAAAGCATGGTGGAATCACAGGGAAAGCTTCAGCCTGCAGTGCGTGGCAGGTGGCATTGCCCCTTGCCTTCAGTGTCTCGATTCTATTAACTCAGGTGTGGCCAACGCCTGGCTCTGGTTGACATCATGTGTACAGAGGTGGCACATGCCACTCCAGAGCACTGCTTAGCCAGTACTCAGGTCACAAACCCTTTCCCTTGATGACCCCAGAGGGCAGCCAGAACAACAGTTGGTACAGAAGCATTTCAGCACAGCTGTACCAGTGCCTCCTGCATACCAGACCCAAACAGGGGCAGTTCTTAGCTAATCTCCTCAGCCTGCAATTTCTCAGCACAGGATTCTCACTTTAGATGGGTCAGCCAGAAGTTTATTTTCTTTCCCATTCTATTAAATTTTTCAGGCTTGAGTGTTTTGACATTGCTCTTCCCCTCCTTTTCCTCTTCCTCAACTTAGCACAATTCCACAGAATATCTCAGGGATGCACTCCTAGCCACAGGAAAAGGGAGGAACCCAGCAAAATCCATAGGATTTTGGTTGTGAGGGGCTGCAAATCATCAACAGCAGAATAGTACTGAAGTATCATGCATGTTACTTGTTGACAATTTGTTGATCACTATGACTATTCAGGTACATTTACTAAACAAAGCTATCATCATTTCCAGTCCCTATTTCAACAGAGGTGTTTTGACGTCTTTTGGTGCTGAGGATCAAACCCCAGGCCTTGCAAATGCTAGGCAAGTGCTCTACCATAGAATGACTCCCCAGGCCCAGAGTTGGTATTTAAGAGACTTAACTCAAGGAAGAAACGTGACTGCACACAACACTTGCCAATCTGAGACTAACCCCTAAATTGGAAATCAATCCGCCTCACTCCACAGACCTGCTACCTAGAAACTAAGCATTATTCTAAAGTGTAATGGAATACCAGAGACTTCTAGCAGAGCGAGTCAATGTGTTTATGCTGCAGTGCTCCTGAGGGACAGCCATTCTTAGAAGATGGAGGTGCTGGAAACAGTCACTATGCATTGCTAAATGCCACATAGGTTTAAATTCCTCAGCCCTACAGCCTGTACATCAATCGAGTAGAATGTGATACCACATCTCTGTATTTTCATATTATGTGATGTGTGTGACAACATCCCATAAGCCTAGGGAATTCAAACCCTCCTATTAATAAAAATCAGTTTTAAAATATTCCATAAATTCCATGTCTTAGTCAACTGTGCCGTGCCAACCACAGCTCAGAGCCTGCCACAAAGGGAACGTTTTGATGTATGTGTGTTGAGTAAGAGAACAAATAGTTCAGAAGATAAACACACCAACTCATCCATTTATGGGGAGATTAAAAAAATACCAATACCATGATCATTTAACCAGTTTACCCTAAGCGTCACTCGGGCAGCGCATTTGTTCACAAACTGACTATCCCAAGCATCACTCGGGGGATGTCAATTCAACCAGTCCATTCTTGTATTGAATACATTTGATAAAATTGTATTTTTATATTTCCTGTTACATTATCTTATAAAAATTAATGGAAAATTCAAATGGGAAGGGGAACAAAGGAGGAGGGAGGGAGAAAGGAAGGAAGGGACAAGAAAAAAGTGAAAATAGAAGAAAAAATGGAAGCAAAGCTTTTGTACATAGGGAGCAGATGGGGCTTGAGGTGGGGGAAGGGACAAAATAAAATAAAATTTAATAAAATAAAATAAAATGAACTTAATCTCTTGCACACCTAAAAAAATTAAAGGAAAAATGCAATTTTTGGTCATCCTGTTTTTAAATAATTGGACTGGTAAGTGGGAATGTCCTTTGAATGTCCTCTTAAAATTGGAGAGTGGTACCCAATGTCCGTTATGAAGTTATGTAAAAATTTTTAAAAGGTACATTTACATGTTTTCTGCTAATTTATGTGCTGCTGGTGATCTTTATTTATAATATTATTAAAGACCTATGCATTCATAATGTATGATTACAGCAGCCATGTAGGAAATTTATTTGAACTGGAAAGTTTCTAAAAGACTGTGAAGGAAATAAAAAAGATGTCCCAACAGTCACACTCTTCAATTGCAGGTGGTCACTCAGGACCTATTGACTTTGTTTTTCACCTAATTCCAAGAAACTTAGGTAGGCAAACTCAAAGTTCACAACAAAGTAGCAGAAGAAATTTAGGACGGAGTTAAAAGGCCTTTGTTTGCTCAGGATCGCAGTGGGACTGAGGGCCTGGAACCAGGTCACCTGAAAGAGGGCCTCAGGGATAGTTAGGAATGGCAAGAAGACAAAGCAATGTTAGAACTAGAACCCTATGTAGACAGAGGCGCAAGACTGCAACACTGGCGAGTTGAAGTCAGGTAATAAGAAAAGAACCTAAAGTTCAGAATCTGAGGAGCAGGAGACTAGGGGTGGGAGCACAACCAGCCTGCCCACATGTTCAGGACACAAGATCTGGGTCTACTCTCCCCTCCTCTGGCAGCCCTGTGTCCCACAAGGAGGCATTCCACTCCCTGTTCTCCATTTGGGTCTGGGACAGAGCTAACGCCCCTGGGAAAATCATTCATTCATTCATTCAATAAATTTTAACTGAGTGCCCATTGTGGGCCAGGCACAATGTCAGAAGAAGGGATACATGAGGAAGTAAAATGAAGTCTGCCTGCAAAGAATTGAGTCTAGATGGAGAGACACCACACACACACACACAGAGGTCACCATAAATACATCCTTCTACAGTGAGAGGAATGCTAGGAATGAAAGGCACAAGAGGCAGGAGCAGAAAATAAGAAGGGCGCCGGCCTTAGATGGAGAGGTCAGAAAGGGGTTCTCTGCAGAGGAAATGTTGAGCTGTTTAACCTGTTAAAGTTAATTATCTGAAGACCACCAGGAGCAAGTCTGTAGACTACTAATGTTGGGATTACTGACTCAGGGCAAGGCAGAACGGGACAGAAGTTCCCTCGGAAGAACCCCAGTAAAACCGTGGATCAGTTGTCATCAAATCTAATTGAGAGATACCAACCTTGAGCTAGGGCCAGGAGGCTATAGTGTAGGAACAAAGGCTGCTGATGGACTGAATGTGGAGTTCGAAGCTTAGTCTGCCAAGTCCCTGGGATCCTTACCATCCGCTCTTCCCCGGGGGAAGTGCAGCAGGTTCCAGCAGTGCAGCTTTGGAAGGGTAAGGAGTGACAGACAGCCCAACTTCGTTTTTGATTTTGTTTTTGTTTTGGTACTGGGGATCGAACTCGGGTCCTTGCACTTGCGCAGCAGGCAACAAAACCACTGAGCTTCCCCAGCCCTAAATTCAAGTGCATAGAAAAAGTAGATTCCAAACTCAGCATACATGCAAACAGGCGCACATGCCCCCAGCCCCTCATGGGGAGGAGCCTCCAGGGCGCAGTGTAATTGCTCATTTCCCCCAAAGACCCCTGGATACAAGTCTGTATCTAGGTTTGGCTCACTCTGGTTAAGGAAGCCAGGGAGTGTGCTGCACTTTACAAGACCTCCCACCCAACCTACGAAAAATTTTTACAAGGTGCTCAAAGGAAAATTTTTCATTTACTGCGTACGGAAAATTACTTCTTTAAAGTTTCGTTCAGATAGCTAAAGTATGTATCCTAATCCTGGGTAGCCAAGGGGACCCTAATCAATATTTCACACTGTACCTTACCTTCACTTTGCAATTGGTCACTAGCTGTCCGAGCCCGAGAAAGTTCCAATTGCTCCACACACTACGAGCTGGAGGGAGGGGCCAGGATGACACTTCCCTCCCACAACTGGAGTTTGGACTTTTGCTTAGTATGAGTGCCTGCAGTTTAGAGGGTCGCCAGGCTACCCTGACGGCGAAAGGAAACCACCACCTCCCGGAGGACTGGGGTGCACCTCGGGGCCCCGCCCCAGGTCGCCGAGGCTGGAGCTCTCCGAGGGGCGGGGACCTAGGATGGGTGAAGGCGTGACAGAGTGGGCGTGCCCGGGGCGTGGGCGGGGCCTGAGCGCGCCTGCTCAGTCCGCTCTACTCTGGGCGGCAGAGGCGACGCGCTGGAGCAAAGATGGAAGACTACCAGAGTTCCGAGGAGGTAACCGCTCGGCGGGCAACTGGGGGGTGGAGGCCGAGACCTCAGGACGCGCGGGCGCAGGCCTGTTGAGGGATCCCTGGTTGCCTTCCTTGCACAGCGCGCCGGCCGCAGCGTCCCCAGTCAGGGGGCAAGGAGCCCCGGAGCCCGGGACCCCTGCACCCTTCCCGGCCTCCGTCTCCGTTCCCAGCCCGGAGGGCGCGGGGTCGGGCCTCCACCCCTGCCCGGAACGGGGCGAAGAGCGCGCCTGGGCTCTCGGCACCGAGGAACCTCGCCCGTGACCCGGCTGCGCTGCCCGCAGCGTCTGTCGGGAGGATGACATCACTCCGCCCTTTATCTCGGGGAGTGGAACCCAGACCCGGCCCCCGTGGTGCCCCACGTCCCGGGACTGGCAGACTGGAGCCTGCGCTTAATGCAGTCCGGAACGGTTTGCATGCGCGATGTGGGCGTACGAGACTACCTCCCAGTCTGTTTTGTAGCGGGTCTGATGTCCAGGCTCTATGCCCAATGCAGACGTGCAAATAGCAGAACCTGCCTTTGTCTTCCGTTCCGCACCTTGTCCTTGAGTGCCGCGCCCACTTCCACCCAGCCCACTATGAATAAGTACATTTTATTTTAGCTTGAGTTTGCGATGTTCATAAGATTGCTAATCCTCGTGGGAAGAAAAAAAATGTTATTGCCCCAGAAGAAATAAGCAGAAGATGCTTCTTGTAATGGAGCGCTGTTAAAATGGCTTTTCCTTCAGGCTAACAAGCATTCAGGGAACAGAACTGATGGACACGGCTGGTTAGAAGAGTTCCTCCTTTTTTTTTCTGAGTAATCTTTGTTGAAATTCAAATAGAGCTATGCACTGTGCAGCTGGTCAGAAATAAAAACTATAGATCAATTCTGTAAGGTTTAATAGTTACCATTTTAAAAAACTGTTTCAACGAGGAATGTTTTGAGGGAAAAAATTAGATTTAAGGACTCCAGAGTTTCAGTTTTCATCTGATTCCCTAACACAGTTTCTATAGCAGTATCACCAGTGTTTGAATACTCATAGCAACTGAGTATGACAAGCCTTGGTTCAGGGGCAGCTATCAAAGGAATTAGCAGTCCCCCATAAACTGTTAACTAAGATTGGAAAATGACTTGTGTATATTAACATCGAGTAAAACTTTTAAAAAAGGAAATGGCCTTGGAAGAGAAAGCCTTTTCTACTGCAATCTAATTCAGACTTTCATGAGCGAGATAGCAAAGTGATTCATCATTCCAGATAGAAATGACCTATATGTAAAATGAAGGGGCTGCACAGAGTGTTTTACACAAGATGGAAACCCTGGGAGGAAGAGGCCACATCTGGCTTCTGCTAGGTTTGCCTCCTACCAACCTCTCACCTAAGCCTTTTCTGCATATACTCAGACTTCATGGGGATTCTACTCTCAACTCACTCAGCTTTCTTGTAGAAGTCGAAACTGTCCAGTGTTTTCAGTCTGCTTTATTTCCCACTGAAATATCCCTCTACCCTTTTCATACTTTAACCAGGTGGAAGGTTATACAGGGACTTTCCTTTATGGTTTAGGATTACTCTAATCACTTGGAAGAGTCTAGAAATTATATACTAAGATATTGTACATTGTCATTAACTTGGTGATTTGGTTTTGTTTCCAAGTATGGCTTCTTGTGAGTATAGTGAGTTAAGATGGACAGCCAGTCCTTGCTCCTCCTGAAAAGAAAAGGAATCCCCTAGAAGAGGATAGAGCCCACAGTGGCCAGCAGCCAGGCATAGAGGAAAACTCCTTACCCAAAGTAGAGCTTCCTGCCTTTATTCCAGCAGGACCCCAGGGGCAACCCTGCAAAGCTAAGAACAGTTCAGGACTCAGCAGTAACTTGTTCTCCTATAAGGAAACACATTGGCAAGTGCCTGACTGATGTTATTTTCAGGACGACCTTTACCTATTTAATTCTACCATATGTAAAAAGGAAAGAAAGCAAACTCTGCTTTGGGCAGTAGACTGCTACTGGCAACCAACTTCCCTTGTCAGCTGCTAGTCAGTCTTCAAGTAGGACAGCATTAAGAAAAAATTTCTGAGCCAGGCATGATGCCACATGCCTGTAATCCCAGCTACTGGAGAGGCTGAGACAGAAAGATTGCCAAGTTCAAGGCCAGCCTTGGAAACTTAATGACACCCTGTCCCAAAATAACATTTTAAAAGGGCTGGGGATATAGCTAGTGGTAGAGCCCTTGCCTAGCATGGTTTCAATTCCCAATACCAAGCTATTGTCATCCAGGAATAGTTTAATCATTGTAAAATTTTTTTTTTGGTACTGGGGATCGAACCCAGGACCTTGTGCTTGCAAGGCAGGTGAGGTGCCACTGAGCTAAACCCCCAGGAATAATCATTGTAAATTTTGTGACTAATGGTGGCTTATAAAAAAGAAAAAAACCTCAAGTTTTATGCCCCCTGATCGATTTACATCAGGAAAGAGAATTACAATCTTTACAGTAGATCCCTAAGCTGCTTCAATTAATTTCTATAAGTTGAGTAATTCATTAAACATCTGTACTGATTAATAATCCTAACAGTTGAAATGGAAGGGGAGATTGAATGCTAGTTTAAAGTAAAGTCTTAGACTGTAGCATGATTTAAACAAAACAAAAATGTTTTGTATTACATACACATTCTAGTCCTACTGCAGCTTGACCCTAGAGCTCTTTGGTGCTCAGGGGGCCAACTTAATGTTTCAGAGTCTCCTTGTAGTACATTCCTCAGTAAAGTGAATAGCCTAATAGGTGGTTTCTAAAATATTAATTTCTAAGTGATGTTCTTATCTAAATTTGCATTTATCAGTGCACTGGAAACAGCTTTTTAAAATAAATCAAACTTAACCTAATTTTCTTCCTTACAGACTGCTTTTGTTGTTGATGAAGTAAGCAACATTGTAAAAGAGGTAAGAGGAGAAATGCCTACTTCTTTGATGGCTTAGATGAGTTTGAAAATACTATATGAATACTGTTTTGTATTTCAACAATTATTGAGCCTATGTGTTTTGCTATTTCAAATAACCATTTTACTTCATGACTAGGTAAGATTGGTCCTAGAAACATGTTAACAACATATGTTAAATCAGATAGAAATTTTATGTGACACTATTATTGACCATTACCAAAGCTAGATTCTATAAAGCTTTTAGCAGAGAAGACTCATCCCATACAAATGTTTCCAGTGTTTAATGAAGAAGAGTACAAAAAAAAAAAAAATTAACGACTTCCAGTTAGTCAAGACATGGTGATGCAGATCTTTTTACATTCCTAAATTATCCATTGTTATTATGGGTCACAGTACCTCCCAGGGATGAGGAGGAGGCTGAGAGACAGAAGGGGTATTTGTTCATTCATTCATTCATTCAGAAAATACCTCTGGAGGGAGCATGCCATGGACTGACCTGGAGTTTACAGTCCAGGAGAGGAGGGCAGACTTAGATACTTGCCCTAGGAGCTATGCGCTGGAACCTGCTGTGTGGTGTCACAGAACATGGTGCAGTGAGAGCATTTAAAAGGGGAGTTTGAGCCTATTTAGAATGAACATGGCAAAAAAAGGAAACAGTGCTTCTAGGTTGTGGACAGCATGTGCAGAAGCCTTGTGGTGGGCATCCTTGGAGTGTGTGAGGGAGTAAAAGGAAGCAGATTGCTCTAGGGGTGCAGAGAGCTTGGAATTTCCAGGGCACAAATGAACCCAGAAAGTATGCCTACTCAGCTTCCCTGCCCAGGTATGAGTGAGCATAGATATTGAAGCCATCAGCTCAAAGTCATTAGATGATGTGACTTTCAGGGTATCACTTGAGATTCCCTATGTAATTTGGGATTGACTTATTGAGTGATAAAGAACCACAACCTATTTCTGTGAAAAATATCCAAAAGCTAAATGATTTTCTCGTCTACTCTATGCATTATTCAACATCAGACATGATTTTTTTGTTGCTTTGCAAGGTCTGTAAGTTTACTTTTTACTGTTTTTTAAAGTATGATGTTTTGTTTGAACAGGTGAGGAGCAGGAAGGTGTATGATTTAAACTAGAACCAAGAAGAGTTGGTTTGTTAGGAATCTGGTTCTGCCTCACTTATTTTTTGTATTAGCTTTCACTTGGTTACCAGGCAGCAAGTACAACTGAAAAGTACACATTGCCAACCTACGAGGAAACATGAGGTGATGTGGCAGTGTTTCTTAAACATGTATCACTGTTGAGCAGCTTCCCCCTCTGTATTAATATATATTAATTAGTATTAGATAAAAACATCTAATATACTTTTAAGAAATAGACAAATCATTTCCTAGCCTTAGTAAGGAAAAAACTTGCTTATGTCCAGATATCAATAGCAGCAGTGAACATTAAATTCAATCAGATCAAAATTTAAATTCATCTGACACTGTTTAACAGTGGATCTTGCAGCCAATGTAATTCTTGTTTAAATGCAATATAACACTGTTAAACAAAGGCTATATATTTGCAAAGGAATAATCCTGGAGGCTAAAAATAAATGTGCATCTTATGTAAGTTTTATTTCGGCAGCTCCCAGGCTGGCCCTTTTCAGGCACTAACCGCCAGATGTTCGGTTCTTTCTCCACCTGTGACCCCTGTGCTTTGTTTTCCAGGCCATCGAAAGTGCCATCGGCGGTAACGCTTACCAGCACAGCAAAGTCAATCAGTGGACCACCAATGTAGTAGAGCAAACTCTAAGCCAACTCACCAAGCTGGGAAAACCATTTAAATACATCGGTAATCGATTTTTCTTTCTTGTGGATTTTAGTGCTGGTTTGTTAAAACATTGATTAGAGGTGTGTCTGGTGCCAGAAAGAAAGAGCTAACCTGGCAATTTAGTGCCTGACGTCAAAGAAAGTTTCTCCCAGGAACAGGTCACTTGTGTGGCATGTATTGCCATATACTTGACCTGTTTGACTGCTGGTACAACTGAAATGGTGAAATGATTTCTTTTTAGAACAAGGAAGTGGTAAAGAAAGAGAAATAGGTAATTTGTCAGTAGAGTGGGACAAAGCAGTCTACTCCTATGATTTTCTTTTTTCTTTTTAAAAAATTAGTACATGTTTGCAGTACATAATAATTACATTTATCATGGGGAGTAGATGCAACACATCTTCATTCTTTTTAGTCCCCTTCCCCCCATCCCTTCCGGACCCTCCCAACTCTTCTTCCCCTTCCCATTCCACAAAGTTCTATTTCCATTTCTTTCCTTTTTTTTTTTTTAAATCCCTTAGCTCTTCCTTCTTTCCATCTCTTGTTCCCTTTCCCCATTTGAAAAAGATCTCCCTACATCCTATTATCTAGCCTTTGTTTTTGTTCTTTATATTTTGGGTTTCTCATACCACAGAAACCATGCAATATTTAACTTGTGTCTGATTTATTTCACGTAACATGACATCTTGAAGTGGGTTCATTTACTTACAAATGCCTCAAGTTTGTCCTTTATAGCAGAATAGTACTCCACTGTGTATAAATAACATTTTCTTTATCCATTCATCTCTTGACATGTGGGCCACCTCCCAAGATTTAGCTAGTATAAATTGTGCTGCTATAAACATCGGTATGTACATGGCACTGTAATATGATGTCTTTAGCTCTTTGGGGAAGATTCTTAGAAGAGGAATAGCTAGGTCAAATAGAACCTCTAGTTTTAGTGTTTTGAGGAATCTCCATAGTGGTTGTACTACGTTACATTCCCACCAACAATGCAAAAGGGTTTTTTTCCCCTGCAGCCTCACCAGCGTTTGTTATTATTTGTTTTCCTGATGATAGCCAATCTCGTATGTCAGTGCTGTTTTAATTTGTATTTCTCTAATGGCCAGAAATATTGAACATTTTTTCAGGTTATTTATTGGCCATCTGTACTGAAGTGTCCATTCATTTCAGTTGCCCATTTTTTGATTCAGTCTTTTATTTTGGGGGTCTAAATTTTTTGAGTTTTTATATATTCTTGATGTCAGTCCTCTGTCAGAGGTACAGGTGGCAGAATTTCTTCCCATTCTGTAGGTTTTCTGTTCAGTGTTGGTTGTTTTCTTTGAGGTACAGAAGCTTTTTAATTTGCTATGATCCAATTTGTTGATTCTCAGTATTATTTCTTGTGCCACTGGGGTTCTGTTCAGAAAGTCCTTGCCTATGCCTGTCTCTTCAAGAGTTTTACCTATTTTATCTTCCAGCAGTATCCCTGTAGTTTTTATTAAGAATGTCAACCATGGATTTGACAATACATATGTTAAAGGAAGGCAAAACAAAATTTATCTTGCTAACATTTTTCTAATAAGTTTGTTTTAATTTAAGTGACCTGTGTAATTATGCAAAAGAATGGAGCTGGATTACACACAGCGAGTTCCTGCTTCTGGGACAGCAATACTGATGGTGTGTATAATTTTCATCTGTCAAGTCTTGTCATGTTTCATCTTCATGTTTTCAAGTACTTTCTCAGACTATGCTTAGATATATTAAAAACAATGTTTTATGAAATAGGTGCTTTGATGTCGCATGACTTGACAGGTATCTTTATAAGCATTACCCCCCATTTTATGAAGACTTCCCAGCCTTCCTCATTTGTACACCATAAAGAAGTGGTTTCTTGACTACTCGCCTTGGTGTGAGAAAGTAGAGGATCCTGTTCCCTTGTTTTCCTCATTTTCAGTGCCAATCTGTCTTTCTCCCCAGGGAGCTGCACTGTGCGATGGGAGAACAAGACCATGTACTGCATCGTCAGCACCTTCGGACTGTCCATTTGACTCATCAAGCCTGTGACCTCCTTTTGTCTCAGCATTTCTGTTCCATCTTCTAACTACCAACCATGAATTCAGTGACACCTTTTTCCTCACTGTATGTTTTGTGGCATTCTCAAAATGTAGAGAAATAAACCAAATGACTGCTTTGTATATGAACTGCACACTGTAAGTCTCCATGGGTAGTTCTGGAGCCTGTATTGCCACCTGTCTTAACTCTGTATTTCTTTTTCAAAGGTGCTAAAAACTGAATTCTGCAAGCAGAAAACTCTATTCTCTGAAATGATTCATTAATTTTCCATACTTTATACTTTTGTTAGAATAATAAATTATTCAAATTTAAAGCTTGTATTTTTCTTCATAGTCCACACAGTATTCTACAAGTGAATTCTTCGGTTAGAGAATTCAGAACCTTTAAAACCAAAGAAAAAGAAAAGTTGCATTCAGCTTTCTGCCATCTGTGCTGCTGTAAGAGCACACACAAACACTGGCCACTCTCTGGGATCAGCACTGTGGGGAAGGGGGCAAGGCCAGATTCTTGGCAGGCCATGCTGCAAGGTCACCTACTACTTCCTGTCACAATGAAGCACACGTCCATTGGCAAAGTTGAAATCACTGGGGATCCCAGAGCTCGGGGGATTTTTGTGAACCTCACAGGCAGGTTAAACAATGTGGATAGGTGAGTCCCAGCCTCTGTGTGTAACTCAAGAGATGTAGACAACAGCAGAATAATCTGCTATCCTGTCAGTTTTGTTTCATTATATGACTTTCACTGTCCTCATGGACCAAGAAGCAGCACCAAGACAAAAACAGGAAAGAAAAATCCTAGGATTGTTTTTAGGGATGTAATACAGACATATATACAAATAAGATGCCTCAGTGGAACAACAATAAAAGTTGTATCTGCTTAGGCATGAGGATTTTCTAATTTCACCCATGGGACCATAATCTTGACAGCACTGCTGGATTCTGATGAGATTTCTCTGCTAGGCGTGACAGATACCCCTCATTCTTAAACCCCCACCCATTCAGGAAGTTGAGGGGTAGGACACGTGTGAGACAAAATTCATACATGCTTGGCCCAAGCTGTGATATTACAACTTTAGCTCCCATGTCTCTTTTTCCTTCCCTTCTTCCTCTATCCTGTTTCAGCACTGAGGATTGAACCTCATAGCCTTTCCACTGATCTACATCTCCAGCTGCTTTTAAAATTTATTTTGAAGTTGCCTAGGCTAGGCTTGAACTTGTGATTCTCCTGCCTCAGCCACCCAGAGTGCTGGGATTAGAGGTATGCACTACCATGCCTGGATAGACCCCCTGTTCTTTATTTTTCAGTAGCAGTCACAAATTGTTTTAATACTTCATGGCTTATAAAATGCTTTCACAGTTACTTTGTGTTCACAACAATTGTGCAGTTACTTAAAAATCAGAAAAAGTGTTTGGAGCTTATGTGATTGATTTACAGTCACACATCTAATTAAGTGGGGAGGTGAGCCCCAAAGCCTGGCCTCCCATCAACCTCTGGGGCTCACCTATGGGCTGCATCAGACATGGTAAGAAGGATACTGCTCAAACAATGCCTTGCCCTCATCTTCAAAGCCCTCTTACTAAAGCACTCATGTCTGAAAGACAAAATTAGCTCTATGCACAAAGAACGAATAACATTAAAGATTGCATGTTAAATATTTATTAATATTTACTGGAAAGGGACATGGTCAAATGAAGCCACTCCCAGATCACAAGTTTGTCATAAATAAACTTTATTGACTTCTGTCTGATTGTTTACAATCACTGATCAGGTGACACTGCTCCACTGACAGTTGGTACACAGTTCTGTCCTTCTGAGCTTTGAGTGGTTTTTTGTTTGTTTTTTTACAAATATTTACAGTCTTTGTATAAAAAGGCAGTTTTTAACAGCAGAAAATTCTTCTTTTTCATAGTATGTGATTACACTTGCTAGTAGATCCAAAACATCAAGATAATATACAGACTACGGCAACTTCCTTTGGCCTTGGGAAAAGATTCACCCCCACCCCCAAACATCTATCTTCTAAGGCAATTGGTTTCTAAATCCTTCAAAGTCCACAAATACACTTTAGTGTCTTAAATGTTCATAGAGAAGTCCCTTTTAATTATACCTTTCATGGATGCCCGCTTTCTCCTTGAAAGAATTCAGGAAATGTTACTGGCCATATTATAACCTATTTATCATAACTGTGCCTTCAATAAATAGTTCATAAAATACTAAGGCTGGTGACATTTGTCTTGTAACCTATCTAGTGGGGTGGGTTTCTTATTGCAGTTATGTACAGTGATAACCTTCCAAGACCTAAATATATTATATATATTGTCTTCTGTACCCTTTCAAATGGGGCTTGAGAGAAAACGCCACCACCTCATGCTGTAATGATTTAATAATAAATCAAGCAGACCTCTTACCCATGTGGATAACGAAGCTCTCCCTAGGGAAACTATGAAATTGCTCTGTTCGTCATCCAGGTTCCCCTAGACTGGGCCAATATAAAAGAATCCCAAAGATGAAGTTATTCAAGCCATTACCATGAAAGAACTAAAGTCAGCCCTTTGAATTTATAACTTAAGGTTCCAAAACTACAATACCTTCAAAGAAAACAATTTTCTTGTTACTATCAAAAGTTTCTGGCAGACTTTAGTGTTTTAACCTATGCCTATGGAATATATTCACATGCTAAATGCTCTGTAAGTAATTTTTTACATAGAGTATATAATATACATAACACGTCATAGATGAAAAATTGGAAATGAATGATTAAATAATTATCCCTCTCTTTATGTGCTTTCTTTGTAAATTTTTCCTCTTCCAACAAAAATACGCCCATTTTTATATCATTGATGTTATTAAAAATCAAAGTATGAGGATACTGGTCTTAAGTTTATAATTACACTATAAAACAAAGTTTTTAAAAGTTCTGAGGTCTGGCTAAATGCCTCAAATATCTTTACATTTACTGATAAAATAACAGCATTTCAAATCATTGATGATTCTTTTATAATGATTAAAACATGTCAATTTTATCACATAATAGAATCTGTTAATCAGCACAAGGCAGTCTTCCTCAGTATACATAAAATTATTTACAAGTAGTCTTATTACAAGTTGTAAAAATTTGGTAAGAGAAAGTTTTTTTCAATACCTCTGAGTACACAGAATCAGAAAGTCATCACAGCATTGCAAATGTAAAAATCATGTAAACTTGAATTACCCTTGCAGTTATACCGTTTTCATTCAAACATTCATATTTACAAGGTTGTTTTTTGTTTGTTTGGTTGGTTGGGTTTTTTTGGTACCAGGGATCGAACTTGGGTCCTTGTGCTTGCAAGGCAAGCAACGGAACCACTGAGCTAAATCCCTGGCCCTATTTACAAGATTTTTTTATTTAAATAAATGTAAATGGAATCAATATTAAAGTATCTCATCATTAAAAAGACAGGAAGTCATAACGAATGGGCTCTCCCAAGCATCTCTAGAGTCCGGGCACCACCTGCAATGGACTAACATGCAGCTCGGAAATCTGAGTTGGTGCATAGATGGAGGGAATATAGTTGGTCCCTGCAGAGCTCAAGGACCTAGGCCTCTGTGTTCGCCAAGAAGGCAGCAGGTAGGATGGCTACATTATATTGCGTTAACAGAGACATTACTGTGCATGGCCAAAGAGGAGTGGAGGAAACTCCCGAGTTGACAATAAGGAGCTGCACTCTCATGCCCTTCTCTGATGCTTGCGCTTCACCAGTGCCTTAGACATCTCTGCTGCAAAGCAACACATCTACTCACCTGATCCCCGCAGGACTCACCAAGGATAGGACTGACTTCCAAATGAGTTACCTCTACACACAGCCACTTAAAATGTTTTACCTTCATCTACTTTTCAAATATGAAAACTGAAAAACATTTTTGGCAATAAAGAATCTCTAATATTAATCATTCATGTAGCTTTTATTAAAAAAAAAAGAAAAGCTCTATAAGGTTTTGTGTCCAATGGAGTTGCAGAAACTGCTATTTACTGGAATGGGAATCCACCTGTGCCCACCCACTACTGTCCTCTTCAGCCACAGGAAATGCTCCTATTCTTGTACGTACACACCTGCAGAGCCTTGGGAAGCACCATGGCACAAGATCTTGCCCACAGACCTGCTAACTTGTATATCATCTCAGAATTGTGCCATTCAGCTTATCTTACCCTCCTTGGATCACCATGGCACTATCACTTCAGCTTCATGGGTAGTGAAGGGCTGGAGCCTGGCCAACTACCATTCTCCTGACACCCTTTACATGGCTCACCAAATGCAGTCAATGTCATCATTCTAGATGCTAGGGCATCCAGGCCCCTGACCACCTGCAGGCAAGGACTGCCCAGCAGAGGCAGCAATGGAAGCAGGCTTCTCTTTGAATGTAAAGTATTGAAAACAAAATATGAAACAAAACAATACAGTGGGGAAGGGAGGAAAGGCAGAAAGAAAGAAGGGTAATGCTGCTATGGTGGACACTGCAGTTCACAGGTGTGGAATTAGTGAATTGTTTTAAAAAGGAAAACATAATACATAACTCTTTCTACTAAAATGTTTTCCTTGCCACTGAAAACATACTCTCTCATGTGAAATCTCTATAAAAGAATTTGGCTTTTTAACTTTTTATCAACTTCTCCACCTAGACAGACCACCTTGACAACAAATGGCCCTACCTTTAAGTTTGCTTCAGGTTTGGTTTTTCTTTTTAAAATATGTAAACAAATAAGGAGCAGGAAACTTTTGTCTATAAGAAAAGTCTGAACATCAGCAGGTAGAGAGGAAGGCCAGGACACAGTCCCTGAGGGAAGGCACCTGGCCCAAGTCCTTCCCATAGCCCAGACTCAGTCACTGTCCGACTCCTCCTTGTACTTGGCCCGAATCGCTTGGCCATTCTGCAGCGGCATTTCTTCATAGTCACTCCTGTTGTAAAAGAGAACTCTGACACCATTCCACTCTCACAGGTCTTGAGTGACTCTTCCTTCATGCTGTCACGCCATTCTGCTTCCCTCTCAGTGTTCTGTTGCCACCTGACCTTGCCCACTCCTCCCACTCAATGCCAAGGGCCCACCCGGCCAGAAAACTGCTCTTTCTGTGGTCAGCACATACTGCAGGCATTCTGCAAAGGATGCCACTAAATCTAAGCTTGAAACATGAAAACAGCCATGCAATGAGATGACACTCCTGGTAACGTTCTAATGTCTTGGAAATAGTCATAGACATGCAAAGCCAGGTGGGAATGCTCCACATGAAATGGCCTTCACAGAGACAGTGACTTACCCATAAATCACATCGTCATCAGAGTCATTGAGCATGGAAAATGCAGGATTGTCTTTCAACTGGGACTCTGAAAACCAACAAAAGCCTTTTCATCTCAAGCAAGTTATGTTATTGGCCTGGCTAGAGGTCTGAAAGAGCTGGCTGCCAACCCTAGCTGGCTGCCACAGCTATGGGGATAGCTGTGTGAACCTAAACAAGTCACCTCAGGAGTCTATCTTCTCAGCTACGAGACAGCTGTGCAGATTAACAGGGTGGCCTGTAGGAAACAGCTGGTGGTCACAGGTGCTTACGCATGGGAACTGCACTTTCTAGGTCCACACAGGCAGCAGGGGCGGGGACAGGCCCCTGTGCACAAGGCTCTGCCCTGCCTGCTCCCAACCTGTCCCAGCCTGCAGCAGCCTCCACTACGTTTCTCTGTCTGTAAAGTGAGAGTGGTCATTCCTTTTACATCAGGCCACTGTGAAGCTCTAGGAGATGCAGCTTGTGAAGGTGCTTGAAAGCTCAGCACCACGTAACCAGCATACTGCATCTGTCCCAGCCATTCTCACCCACCTCCATCCCAGAGTGAGGGCTGCCTTTTGGTTTTTGGGGGGTGTTTTTTAGGTTTTGGCTCTCCTTTGAGTGGTCAGGAAACTAGTATTCCACAGACTTTATTTCGTGTGGCCAATGGGCATCTGCTTGTGCCAGGACCAATAACAAAATTATGTTATTCATCTAGTGCTACAATACACAACACAGCTCAATATACGCTGTGTTCTAACCCAAACTCTAGGCTCGTGGCTTAACTGCCTTGCCTCTCTTCCCAAACAGAAGACACCATGAATCATGGCGGCCAGCATTCATAGAAAACCGGTAAGTGAGTCCTGAACCAACAAAGACTTCTGTTTTAGACACCTGGCTAGCAACCCAGACATGAGGTGACTTACCATATAGAGCATTCTTCGATGGAGAATACACAAAGGCCAAAGTGTACAGATAGAAGTTCAACAAGCCATAGAAGGATAAGAATTCTGCCGGTGGTGCTGTCAAGGGAGGGAACATTGGGCTTGGAGGTAACGCCGGTGTCTCTACTCTCAGTCTGGTCCTCCTCCCAACCATATCAGTAGCCTTTTTGGTGCTAACCATAAACAACTGGGCCCATAACACAGACCTCACGACTCCCTATATCAAGCCCATGGCCAGAGGCCTCAAAAACCCTTCCAGGTCATAGGAGCTAGCAGGTGAAGTGTGACCTCTCCCATCAGTGGGAACTGGGCTAAGACAACACTCAGTGGGGGTCCTCTCACTGCAGGAAGCAGGATCTGGTGGGACCGAGTCATGTACACACAAAGGTCAGGAAGGTCTCCTGATATAATACTTTAACACAGAATTCAAACAAACTCTCAGAGCAATTGTCCTTAACCTACTCTGGGTTACAGAACCCTTTGAGAATCTGATGATAGCTTAGTGTGAAATCAAGTCAGAAAAAATTTTAAAATCATGTATTAATTCTAAGGATATACGCAGTCCCAGGGCAAGAGCCTAGAATTTAAAGGATTAACTTCCTCAGCATCCCCATCAAGGCGGTCAAAGAGGAGACATACCTAGCATCCACCTGAACGAGGACAAGGAACCCAAGAGGAACAGCTGCTGACCAGCCCTGGGTGAGGGAATCCCCGCTACTCTGAGCCCCTTCCTGTACACACAGGCTCAACCTGCTAAGCTGCCAAGGCACCACAGAAGTGATGTCGGGATCGCCTGGATGCTGATGAAATAGACGCTGCCATACAAATCAGCCCTTGGGCCACTGCTGGGTGCACTCCTGGCTGACCCAGGTTCAGACCTGTGACATTCAGCCACACAGGCCTGCACAAGGAAGGAAGAGCAATGCAGGTGGAGCAGGCTCCAGAGCACTGAAGTCAGGGTTTGGATCCAGACTCAGACACATGGTGACCAATCTCAAGTACTGGCCTAGCCCTGCATGTCTGACTTCCTGCCTACAGAGGAGGGGGGTGACCTAGCTGACCCTCCCCAGGGTGAGAGATGCCTGTTAGTACAGTCAGGGTACACGAGTCCCCAGGCCTCCTAAGGACAGGCCACAAGGAGTAAAGTGTCTCCCCCTGAGGGTCCAGACCTGTATGCCAACCACCACACACCCATTCCCTGGTCTCCAATGAAAAGGATATAATTCTGGTAATGAGCTGACAGTTCTGCTACAAAGTTGTCCTGTAATACTTGTGCTCCAAACCTCAAATAAAGGATGACGATGCTAAAAAAAAGAGGAGTGGAGACAATATGTAAAAAAATAGAAGTGAAACTAGCTTTGTACCACTTGTGTGCTGACCTCATTAATATTTACACACACACACCCTTCACCACCCCCTGCCTCTGTTCCTTTGGTCTCAGATCCGGGAGGGCCTGACCTCTGCCAGCTTTGGGACTGGGTGAGTTGATCTGAGGTAAAGCACCCCCCAATTTCGAACCAGGGATCTGGAAGCAGTGCCCACCGTTTTCTCCTTCCCAGCTCCTGCCCCCTTAGTTCCTGTCTTCAACATCAATGCCTGGAACAGACTGACTCCCATAAGGGAGGCTGCTTCTCCTTAAATCACGTCCCCCCTTGTTGGTACAATGACCTACAGGTGACAAGAACAGAACACCTGTGGTTCAGGGCTCTGAAGATCCCGATAACAGGGACTTCTTGGGCCACCACTGGTCTTCCTGGAACAACCAGGACCTCAGCTGTCACATCCCTCCCATGGGTGCCCCCCAAGCCTCCTACCTACCAGCCCACCTCCACCCACCTCTGAGGGACAGTCACACTGTCTAAAAACATGTAATCCCTTTCATCTCCCAGCTCCAAGCCCTCCTGGGTTTTCCCACTAGGGAACAAAACCCCTATGACTCTGGTGCCCTGCAGAGCCCACTCTGACCTCTGAGCAGCTGCCCTTACCATCTCTCCCAGTTCAGGCCTGTGATGCTGCTGCACCTCTACTTGCCAAGGCTGTTGCCACCTCAGGCTGCTTCCCATCTTCTCAGGGTCCTCCTTCCCCTCCTCCAAACCCCTCTGGCCTCTGCTGTCATCACATCTGCCTGTCTTATTCTCATAGGGCCCTTATGCAACTCATTTCCTTGGCTGTCACCTGTCTTCCTCTGTGGACTATAAATGCCACACCAGGGAGGTGCCTGTCTGCTGGCACAAGCACTTGATCGATGTTCATGGGACAAATACATGAATCCCCTTGACACACATCTGAAGACAGATCACGAGAGCAGAACCACTCTTAGGGAGTCATACAGAGGCCACGAAGTGGGAGCAGCTGTGTGCGGACTGGGAGGCTTGAGGGTGACAGTGTGTGAAGTGTGTGTTGATTTATGTGAGTGAAAAAGTGAGTATCTGAGTGTGTGCTATGTGTAAAGATGTAAGAAGGTGTGTGGGGGAATGTGTATCGGGGGGTGTGAGGGTGAAAGGGGTGTGTGTGAGGATGTTTGCTAGTATATGTGAAGGGGAATGTGTGTTTATGTGTGAGGGGGGCATGAGTGAGGGTATGTGTGAGGGTGTGACAGAGTGTTACGGTTTATATCTAGATGGTCCCCAAGAGCCTCATGTGCTCCTAGGTGGGGCTTTTAGGTGACCGGATTAAGGGACATTATAGCTGACTTGCTGTTAGGATGTGGGGTCTGTCTGGTCAGAAGAGGCAGTCACTGAAGACGTGACCTGGAAGAGTGCATCTCCCCTCCTGGCTCCTCCCTTCACCCTGCCACCATGAGGTGAGCTTCTCATCTGCCCTGTGCCTCTGCTATGCTGTTTCTTCTTTGCTGATCATGGACTGAAACCTGAGTCAAAATAAACTTCTGCTCCTTAAAGTTGTGGGTATTAGGTATTGTGTCTCAGTGACAAGAAAATGATTAAAACACAGTTTTGATACCAGAGAAGTAGGGTCATTGCTGTGATGTTACCCAACCATGTGGTTTAGAAATCTTTGAAATTGGTTCACAGGAGAATTGTGGAAAAGTTGGCAGCTAGAGAAGCCCTCAAATGCTGTGAGCAGAGCTTGATGGGAGATTCTGGTCAGAGCTCAGAAGACCAGAACGCTGACAGAAATGGAAAAAGTAAAGACCAGGCTCAGGAGGTTTCGGTTGGGAACAAAGACGCCACTGGCAGTTGGACTCCAGACCATATGTCATACCCTCTAACAGAAAATTTGTCTACATTCCCCTCATATCCTGAAACTTTGCAGGATACTGAGACTGAAGGTGGCAGACTAATTAATCTAGTGGAGGAAATTTCAAGGCAGCCTAACATTCAGGCTGTGGCATGGGTACTGTTGGGGGCTTTTGGCCAGGTCTCCATTGAGAATCAAGAGCAAATGGCACAGCTGAGTGATTTTAAGTTTTGAGTTTCACCAGAAAAAAAGTTGCTGTAAAGTTGGGGCCTATGAAGTTGGAGCAGAGGAGTGCTTGGTTGCTGTAAAGATGAGTATTAAAAAGAAGACGAGTATTTTACATCAGGACAAAGAAAAATGGCTTGGGACATGTGAGGAATCAGCAAAAACCTACCCTTCTTAAGCTCAAGGGTATAAAACTTTATAGCTATAAAACTTTCACTTGAGAAGACAGAGTACTGTGCTTCAGAACAGCAGCCTAAGGAATTAGTTCCCCAGAATTTGGTTCAAAGTGCTCAGCCATCCAGGCACTTGGGGCTGGCTGCAGCCAATATTCAAGGGGGCCCAGCTACTGATCAAGCTGGTGATAGACCTCGGCATCATCGACATGGTGCTGGTTTTAGATATGCAGAATGCAAGAGTTATAGGGTCAAGGAGGCTTCCACCCAAATTTTAGAAGGCCTGGAAGGTCAAGCAGTTTGCCTGAGAGAACAGTATATGAAGCTGTGAGAGTGAAGCCAAAGGTGCAGTGGGAACCCCAGGAAGTTGGAGACCCCAGAAAGTTGGAGAAGCCAGGAATGCAGAACATCTGAGGAAAGCCACAAGGAATGAGCACAAAGCCAGTCCAAGAGAGAAGTCATGAGGGTTGCAACCAACAATGTCACAGGGGCAGCGCTGTCCAAGCTATTTGGAATTCATATCTCATCACAGCTTGCCCAGGGGTTCTGGACATGAAGCTACAGGATTTTATGTTTGCACTGCTGGGTTTCAGTCTTGCTTTGGTCCCACTTTTTATCCTATTCTTCCCTTTTGAAATGGGAATGTTTATCCTGTACTTTTATACGTTGAAAGTGTTTAACTTTTAAAAAAGTTTTACAGGGGCTCACAGCTAAGAGTCTGCTTTGAGTTTCAGAGAAGATTTTGGGCTTGGGACTTTTCAGCAACACTGAAACTGTCAAGACTGTGGCAACTCTTAGGTATGGACTAAATATATTTTGCATAAAGAGAAGATGACTGGATTATGGAGCATTGTAGCTGGTGGGGTCTGGTTGGGAGAGGTGGGTCACTGAGGGCATGATCTAGAAGGGTAGCTCTCCCTCCCTGACTCCTTCCTTCTCTCTCTGCTTCCAGCTATCCTCCACCAGACCCACCATTTCTTTCCTGCCTTGGAGCCAGCCAACTAGGGACTGAATCCTCTAAAAACAGTGAGCCAAAATAAGCCTCTCCTTCTTTAAGTTGTGGCTATCGGATATTGTGTCTCAGTGATGAGAAAGTGACAAAGACACAGGTTGTGAGGATGTGTGTTTGTTAGTATATGCTGGTTGAGTGGGAGCACATGAGAAGGTATAGAGACAATGTGTGCTTTAAATGCTGAGCAGAGACCATTTGGACAATATTTAAAACATGCATTTCTGTATGACTTTAGTTGCTGAATGAAACCAAAGTGCACTTAGAAGTCCAAGCTGGACTCCCATGTCCAGAGGTGGAGGGTGGACTTGGCTACACAGGAGTCCTCACCCTCAGAGGCTGGGAGCTCCAGAGCCAACCAGGAAAACCTGGCAAAGGCCCAGGTCCCCAGAAGCCCTGGATGGCTCCCGTAAACAAAAAGGCCCACATCCACTTACTTGCCATCCAAACAACCAAAAAGTAATGCAGATAACTAGACTGTTACTCTCCTGAATTTTCATTTTAGGAGATAGAGGCAAACTCTTATTTATTAATTTTTTGGTACCAGGGATCAAACTTGGGTCCTTGTGCTTGCGCAGCAGGCGGCAAAACCACTGAGCTAAATCCCCGGACCCAAGAGGCAAACTCTAAACAATCAAATAGTTCTTAGGAATTTATTCAAAGAAACAACTTCTGCTCAGGGCACCACGGGAAGGGCACAGCACCTCCTCCCTGGGGCCAACTGTGTGCTGCTCCCTAACACCTGCAACACTAACTCACACCCATCCTCAGAGCACTAGCAGGATCCCAAGGCCCAAAGCCACCCCACCCCCAACCTGCTCATAGTATTCTTTTACAGCAACAGAGTATGCAGTACACACAGCAGCTGTCAGCGAGGGTCAGTGTGCTGTGGTGACTGTCCTTCCTACCCTTGAACACAGAACCTACACTTCTGGGCCCTTACATCTTCAGTATCCAGCCTTGGGCAGAGGCCAACTGACTTCATATATGGGGCAAAACCACCCCAAATCAAATCCACAAACAGAAGAGATGCTCATGACAGTAGAATGAAAATTCAAAGTTACTCTGTAACATAAAGTCTTACCTAATAACAAGCACTACAAAGGTCAATGCAGTCAAAAATTTTAACCTGAGATCTAAAAAAGAAAGAAACATGCTCAGCAAATTCCACTTGCATCAAGGAACCCACCCCCCAGCCCCCCAACCAGAGCTAACCCTCTGCCTTGGGCTTTAGCCTGTTGTGCTGCTAAAAGGGAGCAGCTCAGGACCCAGGGAGGCTTCAGGTGACCTCATGTAATCCCTTTCTGGAGGGACATATGGGGGAAGAGCCCTGAGATCAAGGTGATCAGAGTGATCAGATCACTCTAACCAAGGACTGTGGTGTGGTCTTGACAGAACTCAGGCTGTTTTCACAGCCCCAAAGCACCCAGAGGCCCCCAGCTTCCACCTCAAAGACCTCCCTCCAAATGGCCAATCACCCACTGGGGCCTCTTGCGGCTCCCAAGGACCCAATGCTACCTCATGAGCATCGGGAGACTCCAGTTGGGGGACTCTAGTGCTGCTAGGTGGTCCCTGAAGTGGTGCTCACCCACATAAGGCATGTTTCGGAGCTCGGAGCATGCCCGTACTATCAAGAACAAGAGGTACAGGATGTACACAGCTGCCACCACCATGAAGAAAATCTTCATTCCCTGGGGAAAAAATGGCACTTCAATGAGAAGAGACCTCAATGCACATGCACACAGCTCCTCCCAGCACCCCACTGGCAGGAAAGTCAAGCACAATGTGAAGGGACCTGGAGCCCCAAAGTCAGCCCTGGACACAGAACGGGGTAGGGGTCCTCCATAAACACAGGCAATTGCCCTCAACGAATACCCCCAGCCCTTGCACATCAAGGAGAAGCCAGAGCTAAACTTCCTCAGCAACATGCCTGCTGCCTGCCCCAGGGCCTGGGGCCAGGGGCATCTGGTAAGTGGTGACAGCCACTGCATGTCCCTCCCTGGGATGGGTTCTGGCCCTAGCCCGCTAATGAGGACAGAGGTTCATACCCAAAGGACTAGAGCTAGACCTGGACCGTGGCAAGTCTCAGCATTTCTCCATGAGTGAAATGAGGGGTGGAACGAAAGATTCAAAGATGGGGTCTGGGGCAGACGTGTCTGCAACCCTGCCAGTCTCGCCACTGCCAGCGATGGCCAGAGGCTCTGCTGAGAGCCGGGCTTGGGGGTGGGTGAGGCCCTCTCTGCTGAGCCCTTGGTTCCCTTCAGGGTCCTATGCTCCCCTCGGCAGGGGCTTCCATGTCTTTCCTGTCCAGCGTGCAGCAGACTACCCCTTCATGGTCATGACACAGAGAGCAGGACTACAGGTCAGGGACTCAGACTCTGCTTCTGCCTTGAAGGGACTTGTGTGGCTTTAGTCTAAGCTTTATTTTCTCCACTGTAAAATAAAGGGGTCCACCTAGATGGCTACTGTAACCACCTCAAAAGCTTCTGACCTTTACTGTGTCCTTCAGGAACAGATGTGGGTCCCTCACAACAGCTCTCCAGACAGCCTGGCTGGGAAGGGAAGGGCTGACCAACAACCCCCGTGATGGGCCTCATCTGCGGCCTTCTACTTGCTCTTGCTGGGTCAGGTGCTCTACATTCCTTGTCTATGAGGGTTTCCATTTTTGCCTCATTTCACAGACAAAAAAAACAAAAGACCAGGAAGGAGGGAGTTCTTGTTCCCACACCTTCTGGGGATCCTGGTCACCTGGCTCTGATGCTAGAGCTGTTACCACTTCGTCACACACACACACACACACACACACACACACACACACACACACACACACACATGCAGCTGCTATTGGCTCAAGGGCCTTCTCTGCCCTGAGCTCTCTCATGTGAACAAAGAGACGGTGCCAGATGAAAGCTAATGGTAACAGCAGATCAGCATGCATCACTGTATTATTTTACCTAAATCTGGGGGTTTCGTTCACCTCTGTCCCTGGGCTCTGCTGAACCTTTTCTGTGGGACATGAAGCTCCTTCCTCTCACTCCTTATATGGCCTCTCCCTTCTACAAAACCTCATCTGCAGCCCTGGCCTTCAGACAATGGGTCCTATGCCTCCCCAGGGTTGACACCCCCCCAGGCCCTGCCTCACTGAGTGTGTCCTGGCCCATCTCCCTGCCCCACCCCCTCCTCTTCATCTCCAGGGTGTGGCCACTGCTCCTTGCACCTCACAGCCTTCCCCAAATATCTGGGACAACAGTCCTCTCCAGCCCAGAGTGCAGAGCTGAGTCCCGTTCACAAATACCCCCAGCTTAACAAGAGCAGCACTTCATATGCCACTTCAGCTAAGAAGCGGGCAGTACCACCTCTCCCTGTACACATACCATCTTCGACATAAAGTGAACTTCTTTCTGACATACCACCACTCACTACACTTCCCACATTGCAGCACACAGCATGAAATCTCACCACCTCCTCCAATGCCACCCCGAGACAGGCTGGCCCTCAAGTAAGTCCACCTGCAGTTTAGTAAAATCACTGGTGTCTAGATGTCATGGCCTACAGTCATGGCCTGTGGAGCAGCTGGCAGTGACCCCTGGGCTCCTAGCTGGGCCCCACCTACACACCAGCACTCTGCCCAGGGCTCGGCCTCCAACTGTGCCCAGAACGGGCTGCACAGCCAGGACACGTGAAATAAACTTGTGGGGCCCTTGCTGCAAGAGTAGGAAGAACTTCAGGGAAGTGACACAGGGCACTGCACCATGCGCAGGCCCGGTGTGACCTTACATTAGCCTGTCACACTGTCTAGGTCAGTGGTGATGAACCTATGGCACATGTGCCACAGCGGGCTATTTGTATCCTTGAAAGCTCTGAAAGGTTCACCATCACTGGAGACACACCATTTACCCTGGAAACTTTTAAACAGAAGTATGCACAAGAATGTTTTCTTAATTGCCCTAAAATTTGACACACCTTCTGTGTTCCGGCACTTCAACAGAAACCACAGTCTTGGAATCAAAGTACAGTTTTAAAAGTCTACTTTTTATGTTATTTAAACACATCTCCCAAATTTTCCACTCTTGAATAATCTATAGCCCCTCCAAAATAGCCAATTAGGAAGCTGGTGTCAACAGCACATTTTAAGTTACAACACTGGTCATTTCATAAAATGGCATTCAAAAAAAAGTTCTCAGGCTTCATTAACACACCTTACCTGAAAATTTCCGGTGTCCACTCGATACTGGTACATTGGATCATGTAATTCATTAACTCTGAAAAATATTAAAAATTATTCATTAGCAATGAGCTTTAGTTTTTATTTTATACTTTTCTCATTTGGCTTTTAAAAAAACCCGTTAATGTAAATAAACTACTTGCTACAACAGTGAAGAAGTTTTTAAAAACAACTATAAATTTATGAGAAATCCTAAATTTCATATTTCACATTGAAAAAGCTCTCAATACTACTAATTGTCCACATTCATCAACACAGTGAAGTTACACAACTTTTTATTACAAAAGTCCCTATTCCTTGCTCTCACAAGTGGAAGAGCAGTTTTTGATGGCACACTTGGGTACCATAAACGAGATAAAGGCAAAGAAAGCAAAAGAGGTAAATACCAACTTCTGTGAGATTAATGTGCAAAACGAAAACAGGCAGCAGAGCTGACAGGGAACTGGGGGTGAGAAGTGGAGCAGGCAGGCATACAGTCTGATTGTCACATGAGCCACTGTGGCCACAAAGCCATACCCTGACAGGGAACTACTAGAAAACAGTCCTGCCTGGGTATCAGGCTATGACACAAGCTTCTGCTGCGGCACTACTTACAGAAGGACGATAATACTGCACGGGTAAAACCAGGGCTTAGAACATCTGAAGACACAGCAAGAGGCTTGGGAGGACCTATAACATCTGCTGGACATTGGACAGCTTACCCCAGCATCATCCCAACACCATGGCCTTGTCACTAAAGAACAAATCTAAACTGATACAGGCTCTTTCATTTTCCACCCCAGACTACTAGAGTCATGTGTTCTCAAAAGCCACTCAAGCAGAGCCAAATCCCTTAGTTCCAGTCACCCCAACACATGTGAAATACGGGAGACAAGTCTTTCTGGATAAGATCACAAGGCCCCATCAGATCTGGTCTGCCCACCTCTGTCCCTGCTTTTCAGGACTGACCATTCATACCAAACACAATTACTCACGTTTGCCATATTCCTAGCGTAACAGAAGCCAACCACAATAGTCCAACAATGAAGAATTTAGGCAAATAGAAAGTTAAACACTTTCTTTCTCCCTAAAAAAAAAAATTAAGAAATAGAGAATATAAAGTTAGCAATTCTAGCAACACTAACAACCCCAACAAAGCATTTCTACCTAAGTGCATCCTGCTATCTACCAGTATGAGACCAAAGAGGTTTTCATGGTGCCACTTATCCTGCAGGGTCTCCATCAGAATTTGGAAGGAAAGGCAGGTCTGGCTGATGGCTTACCTGGACCCGTATCCCATGGTATACACACAGCCAGAAGAGCAGCAAAGCACACAGGAACACAGACTGGAAGAGATCGTCCAGCATCCCTGGGAACCAGCTGTTCACCAGGAAGGAGAGAGGGAAGAATGGGTCTGGAAGGAAGAGACAGAAACGCTGATGAGACCCAGATAGGCCACAACCAGCAAAGTGCATTCCCTTCGAGGTCAAAGCACACTACTGCTTCTCTTCAGTCACAGCCAAAGGAAAGGCAGTGAACCAAAGGCTATTTCTGTTTTGTTTTCTTTTTCTGCACCATGCAGGATTAAATCCAGGGCCTTTGCACTGAGCTACATCCCCAGACCTTTTTTTATTTTTTAAATTTTGAGACAGGGTCTTGCTAAGTTACTAAGTTGCCCAGACTGGGCTCAAGCCTGCGATCCTCTTATCTCAGGCTCCCAGAGTACTGGATTAGACTATGCCACCATGCCCAGCTGCTATTTTGTTTTCAAAATGCCTAAAATCCACTGAACAGATTGCTGCAGTGATCACAACAGAGAGCCGTCTGCCCCTGCATCAGCTCCTCCCACAGGCCTGGGAATTCCGAGGAAGCAAATGCTTTCTGGAGCAGGGACAGAGGAAGAGGCAGCGTGTGGGTATCTTCAGCCAAGTTCCAGGCCTACTGCGTCTGTAGCTGTGTGTTAAAGATCCGAGCATCTGCCATGGCCTGTATGAAATGGCACCTGGGAAGCAGCAGTGTGCCACTACACACTCCATCAGGGGCTCCCCACAGGCTCCTCCCTCTGGGGACTCTGGGACCAGGCCACTTCCAAGATGCCTGCCAGCTTTCAGTCTGAAAGGGGAAAGTGCCAGGGTAAAAAGAGCACCTACCATTGTACAGCAGCAGCAGCGGCAGGAGGACAGACATCCACTTCTGTTCGATGCCCCAGTCTCTCATGGAGAACTTGCGCAGGGAATGTGCAAACAGGCACTGCAGACCAAACAGACGCCGGTGACTGCTCATGCCCTGCCTCCCCATCCAGGTATGTCCCCTATCCCACACTGGTCTGCGGTCAGGACAGAATCTGGTTAAACCCTGGCTGAACCAGCTATGAGGTCCCAGGGGGCATCAATGACAAATAAGACACAGGCACATCTGTGGACCCCACCAAGAGGCCACACATTCCAACAGGGCAGCTTATACAGATGGCATCCTGGAGTAGGTATGGGGGCCCTAGGAAGTATCCTTAAGCCACTTTAAAACATTATTTAATCTTTGATGATCAGGCCTGGGGTTTTTTATTTTTCTATCTGACATAAGCTGATAATTTTCTAGGCAATCTGGATTTCCTTGGCTACTTCCCCAGGCCAGGTTATCTGTTGAGGATCAGGTCTATTTCTCCATTTCACAAACATATTTGGGGCTTCAAGTACCAGTCTTTGGACCCCAGTAAAATCTCAGGTACCAGGCAGTCCTCAAGAAACAGTGAAGATTTCAGACCAGCCAGGTAAGATGCCAGCACCCACATCACTAGTGAGGTTCTCTGGGGGAGCTCTGGGGCTCCCTAAGGCCAGGGCTTGACACAAGCACTATAGGCCCCAGCTCCCAGCCAACTGTAGGGCCTATGTCCCACTTTTAGATGCCCTTGTCACATGCCCACCACATGCCTACATCCTGCTCTACTGAGTGAGTCTGCAAAGTATCATGTACTTCTTAGGTGGCAGCTGGAGGGGCCACCACTGTAAGGAGTGGACACATCTCCTAAATGTCACACCCTCTGCGTCAGCACTGGGGTGAACAGCTGATGAGGGCTGAATGCTACCCTTCAGATAGAGGTTGGTCACTAAATACAGCACACTGCCTCTGTCTCTAATTCATAAATCGCTACCTTCACACACTGGCCCTATGGCGCGCCCTTGTGTTCCCAAGGATAAGGCATTCCCCCAAAGTTAGTGCGCCTGTGGACACAAACCTCAGGCCCTAAATGAGCCCAAAGCATGCATCTCCAAACCACTTCTCTGTAGCCTTATTGCTGAAAAGCTCAAAGACTAAAATCTCTTGCACAATTTTCCAAATATAAAAAGCCAGCAATAGCTTATCTGTACCTGGAGAAAGTCACTCAGATAAGGCAGAACCCCTACCACACAGGTTCAGTGGCATTTGTTACTGCACACTAATGAACATTTACATGAAAGTCAGTGATTTGCCATGATTATTACGCTGCACAGAAATATTAACTAAAGGATTCCACATCATTCTTTTTTGCACATGGTATCTCGGCTGCCACACAGAATGGTTAGTAGTATCAGGCCAGCCCACTGGATGGCAGATCTCAGGGTTGGGAAACTCTGGGTAGCTTGCTCTCTGAGGATCATAACTGCACAGTCCAGCGTTGTCTCAGCTAGGCCTTAGCTATAGTCCACCCGGCAGATGGTACTCACAGTGACAACGAAGGTGAGCACCACAAAGACAAAGCGGAACCAAATTTCCAACTGGGAAAATGCAGGGTCGTATGTCTTCCACTGAAACGGAAAGTAGGGGAAACAATGTGAATTTTTTAAAAAGCACCCAAGAGGAAATATACCAGACTTCTAATAACAGTTCCCTCCAAATGTGAGGCTTTAGGTAATTTTAAATTTTTAATACTTTTTCCTTATACTTTCCCTCATGTTGCAAAAACTTAACAGTACTAGGGATTGAACCCAGGGTCTTTGCACTGAACCACATCCCTAGCCCACTTTTAAATTTTTTATTTCAGGACAGAGTTTCACTAAGTTGCCCAGAATGGGGTTGTACTTGCAATCTTGTCTCAGGCTCCCAGACTGCTGGGACAACAGCTGTGGTACCATGCTTGACCTTTCAACTTTTATATTAAAGAACATAACCAAGATGTGAAAATAGTTTTAACTGATAAATCTAGCAGATAATCTATAATCCTAACAAGAACATTTGGATTTTAAATCTCCCACCAAAAACTAACCGCATCAATCTCTTTATTAGAAAAAGGCCACACTTTCCATTTTTTTAAAAAATAGATTTTTATAAGATGAAAAAGTGTGAACAAAATTCTCTAAGAAAGTTTAAGTAAAGCATGTAGATATGAATTGGAAACGAGCAAAGTAAACCACAGTTACAGTTGTCAGTTCTGCTGACTGAGCAGATCCTTGTTCCTTGCATGAGCCAGGGTGCGGGTGCCACCTGCCCATAGCAGGGCAGAAAGCAGGGGGCCCTTCAGCCCTGGTCACAAGCCAGACTCACAGCCAGACCACAGGGCATGACACTGCATTGGACCAATGTGCCCCATCATTTCATGAACTGAGTTAAAGTCACCTCCGCAATTTTTTTTTTTGGTACCAGGGATCGAACTCAGGACCTTGCGCTTGCGAGGCAGGCACTGGAACCACTGAGCTAAATCCCCGGCCCCAACCTCCGCAATTTTAATAATCCACTCCAAAGAAGGTAAGAGTCACACAGATTTACCTTTTAAAACATTAAAACACACATAATATATATAGTTTAAGACACAGGACCTGAGAAGGCAGTGAAGAGTGGTAATGTCTCGCTGATGGGAACAAGGGAGCCCCCTAGATGGCCCCATCATTGGGAAGCCCAACCACAGCCACGTGGTCTGCCCGAGTTGTGAGCATACAGCTGGGAGACGAGGGGGACAGGGGCCAGACTCCACAGGACTGAGCGCCGAGGGAGAAAGTGCCCCAACCCTGGCCAAGGGCATCACCCCACCCCATCTCCATCCAGGGCACAGGTGTGAGCAGCCACTCAGGGCAGGACAAGCTTCCCACAGAGCCAGTGCCTGACTCCTACAGGGCCAGTGATGGCGTCTGTTCCCATGAGAGAAAATTCATATTCCCAGGACATTAGGCAGCATACCCTTTTGCCACAATGGTGGGAAAGTCAGACTCAAACTTAGTGCTGCTTTGGTCCCATCCAGCAAAGTTTAAAAATTCAGGCCTGAAAAGATCCAAGCATTTCCATGTGACATAATATCCCAGAACAAAGCTTAAGAACGTGTGAGAATATGAGAACTAGCAACTACCAATATCTGCACGGAATCAAAAGTACCAGACACAGGGCAGGAGGGTAAGCTCATGGTGGAGCAGTTGCCTCGCATGCTCAAAGCTTAGAAAAAAAAAAAAAAAGCAAGAAAATAGAGACCTTAATGAGGAAAAAACCTAATCTATCTAAACTGATTCAGAAATCAAAGTGACAGAACTAGCAGATAAGGAGACTAAGATACTAGGTGAAAGGTTCAACATGTTTAGCAGAGACATGGAAGATAGCAGATCAGAGATTAGTGAATGTGAGGACGGAAGTAGCAAAGGAAGAGGGCATAGTAAGCTGCAGGATGACCTCAAGCAGCCTAGAGACATGTGTGAAGTCCCTGAATCTGGGGGTGATGGAAGACAGAAAAGCTATTTAAAGAAATAATGGCTAAAATTTCCCCAAAGGTGATGAAATTATAAACTCATAAATCCAAGGTTAATGAACCCCAGGTAAAAGAAACATGAAGAAAAGTACATCAAGGAACATTGAAAGCAACTTGTTTAAATAGGTAAATGAGAAAAATCTTAAAAAGAGGTGGGAAGGTAGGGAGGAAAGGGTGTATTATCTCAGAGGATAAAAATAAAGACAAAGATAAGGATGACAGCAGGTTTATTGTTGGAAAAAAACCAAGCCAGAAGACAGTGAGCAATGTTTTCAAAGATGGACAGGGACATGAAAGAACTGGAGCACTTGTGCTGGCAGGAATATGAAACAATGCAGTACAATGTAAACTGTAGGTCAGGGGCTGAACCATACCAACCACCCACTCCACTGCTCAGATTCATCCAAAAGAAATGAAAGACGTGTACACAGATGTTCGTAGTGGCTTTCCTTATAAAAAGCCCCAAACTGGAAACGAGCCAAATGTCCACCAGTAGGAAAAAGGATTTACCCTGGAGCCACACAGCAGAGTACTAGGAACAAAAAGGAATGGAACCATAGATACACCCAACATCATCAATCAATCTCAAAAGAATTATGCCAAAAGAGTACATATTGTATTATTGTGCATATTATATAAACTGTAATATTCTATTTATATAAAATTCCAAAAATGTAACTTAATCTGTAATGAAAGCAGATTGGTGGTTGCCTGGGGGCGAGACACGAGAAGAGGAAGTGGAAAAGGATGTTCAGGGGGGATGGGTGGCAATAGGTGTACCCTGATTGTGAGGATGGTTCCCCAGGTCTGACATACATCAAATGGGTACAATTCCATATTTTAAAAAAATTTTATTGGTACATTTTAGATATGCATGATAATATATATTACCTGTACATAACATATCTTGCTTTTTCCCCATTCTGCTTCCTTCTCTTCAACCCTTCTTCCCCTTACTTACAAAAGCTTTGTTTCCATTTTTTCCTTGTCCCTTCCTTCCTTTCCCTCTCCCCCTCCCTTGTTCCCCTTCCCATTTGAACATATTCTTCCCATTTCCCAATATCTACTACATGTTTTGGTCCTTATTTACACTTTCAGTTTCTCACATGAGAGAAACAATGCAGTATTTAAACGTGTGTCTGATTTATTTCACTTAAGAGTATGGCCTCAAGATGCATCCATTTCACTAGAAAGGTCTCAAGATTATCTGTCTTTATGGCAGAGTAGTACTCCATTGTATAAAAAAAACCCCACATCTTCTTAATCCATTCATCAGTTGATGGGCATTTGGGCTGTTTCCAAGATTTAGCTATTACAAACTGTGCTGCTATAAACATAGGTGCGCATATGTTCCTGTGCTATGATGCTTTTAATTCTTTTGGAAAGATACCAAGAAGGAGAATAGCTGAGTCAAATCAAACCTCTAGTTTTAGTTTTTTGAAGAATCTCCAGAGTGATTTCCACAGTGGTTCCTTCAGTCTACAATCCCACCAATGGTGGTAAAAGGTTCCTTTTTCACCCAACCTCACCAGCATTTGTTATTGGTTGATTTTTTGATAATAGTCATTCTTTCTGGAGTGAGGTGGAATCTCAGTGTTGTTTTAATTAACATCGCTCAAATGATCAATGATGTTAAACATTTTCTCATATATTTATCTGTCATTTCTACTTCATCTGAGAAGTGTCTATTCTTTTTTTTATGTTCTACATTTTAAATTTTATTTTATTGGTATATTTTAGGTATACAATATAAGGACATTCATCATTGGAAATTTTCACCTTTACATAATCTCTCTTGGTTCTTATTTTTCCCCCTTTCCCTGCCTTCAACCCCTCCATCCCTCAAGAAGTGTCTATTCTTTTCAGATGACCATTTTTGCAATGAGTCTTTAAATTTGAGAGGTCTGATTTTTTTTGAGTTCTTTGTCTATTCTAGATATTAGTCCTTTGTCTGAGGAATAGCTAACAAAAAATTTTTTCCACACTGTGGGCTGACTCTTCACTCTGTTGATGCTTTCTTTTGCTGTGCAAAAGGTTTTTAATAAGATGAGATCTCGGGCCAGGGATTTAGCTCAGTGGTTTCGCCGCCTGCTGTGCAAGCGCAAGGACCTGAGTTCAATCCCCAGTACCAAAAAAAAAAAAAAAAAGATGAGATTCCACTTGTTGACTCTCTGTGATATTTCCTGTGCAATCGGTGTTTTGTTCATAAAGTTTTTTTGTTTGTTTGTTTTGTTTTTTTGGTACCGGGGATCGAACTCGGGTCCTTGCACTTGCGAGGCAGGTGGTGGAACCACTGAGCTAAATCCCCGGCTGTTCATAGTTTTTGCCTACACCAATATCTTCAAAAGTTTTACCTATTCTATCTTTCAGCAGATTTAGTGTTTCGGTTTTAATATGTAGATCTTTGATCTATTTTGAGTTTAGGGCATCATGAAACATATGGGTCTAGTTTTAATCTTGGCACGCAGAAAGCCAATTTTTCCAGCACCATTTATTAAAGAGGCTATCTTTCTTCCAGTGAGGGTGTTTTTCAAAGGTAAGTTAACTGAGTGTGTTTGGAGTTGTTTCTGTATCTTCTAATCTGTTCCACTGATCCTCAGGTCTGTTTGTTTGGGGTTTTTTGCCAGCACCATGCTGTTTTTAATCTCAGTAGCTTTGTAGTATAATTTCAAGTCAGCCCCCTGCCTTGCCTTTGTTGCCAAGAATTGCATTTGCTATTCTGGGTCTCTTCTGGTTCCAAAGAATTTTAAGATTCTTTTGTCTAATTCTATGAGATATGCTATTGGTATTTTGATCAAGATTGCACTAAATGTGTACAACACTTTTGGAAGTATGCCCATTTTCACTATATCGGTTCTTCCTATCCAAGAACAAGGGATATCATTCTATTTTCTGATATCTTCTTTGATCTCCTTTTTCAGGCTACTATAGTTTTCAATGTAAAGGTCTTTTACTTCCTTGGTTATTGATTCCCAGGTATTTCATTTTTTAATCTTATTTATTCTTCATCTGAGGAGTACCTATTCATTTCAGATGACCATTTTTGAATTGGGTCTTAAAATTTGGGGGTTCTGACTTTATCGAATTCTTTATATATTCTAGATATTAGTCCTTTGTCTGAGGAATAGCTGGCAAAGATTTTTTTCCCGCACTGTGAGTTCACTTTGCTCAACCACTGCAGTCCACTTCCTTTACTGTTCCGTTCCACTGGTGCGTTTCTCTGTGGAGGCCTCTGGGGTCGCCAGTAGTCACTGTGCATCTGCAGGCTGGAGCTGCCCTTTCCACGCAGTGAGTCAGGGCTCAGGGAGAAAGTGCTGCTTACTACCTCCTCATCCTTCTTCACTGAAGTTTCTCTTTTCTTTCCCCATGGGCTTCAATTCTCCCACTTCCCTCCCTCTTCTCTTCCTCACATTGCTCAACTTCAGTGTCTGGACACCAAATCTCAGAGAAGCTGTTTCTCTGCTGCTCAACACTCCATCACCTTCCTGCAAGTCCCTTATATTTCAAATACGTGGACTTCACTGCACATCAAATATCTCCCCAGTAAAACTATCAACAAAAATCAACAGCTAACAACTGGTGTTAATGGCACGGTGGAGATCACAGTGAGTAAGCAAGTGCGGATTTTGAATCCCAGCTCCACCATTCTCAAGCTGGGAAGTAATGAAATCTTACTAAGCCCCAGGTCTCCCCTCTGTAAGATGGGGGCGCTATTACCTACTTCACAGAATTATCACTGCATTTATATAATACATATAAAATGTTAACCCAGTGCCTAGCAAATAGTAGAAGTACAGTAAACAATAACTTCTAGCTGGGTGTGACGACACATACCTATAATCCCAGCACTCTAGGAGGCTGAGGCAGGAGGAACACAACTTCAAGCTCAGCCTGGGCAACTTACCAACTTAGTTAGACTCTGACTCAAAATAAAGAATTAAAAAGGGCTAGCTTGGTGAGAAGGCTCTGGGTTCAGTCCTCAGTAACACATGCATGTGCATGCATTTGCACACACACAATTACAATTTGTACTATAAATCCAAAACATAAGTTTGTTTTTTTTTTGGTACCAGGGACCGAACCCAGGTCCTCAGCTTGCGAGGCAGGTGGTGGAACCACTGAGCTAAATCCCTGGCCCAAAAACATAAGTTTTATAAATACTGTTATAGTATTTAAATTTGATGATAGTATCATGTCATTTATAGAATAACCATAGTCATGATTCAGAGGGTGAGGTGAATACAATACTCAAATAGAATGAGAGTACATGTCCTATTTGAAAAGTCGTACTGTAAAGCATGATCTGGAAGAGAAGAATCATAACCATCAAAATATGTTCAAAGTAACAGTGATGAAATATCATTTTCACCCTCAAGGGACTGTTACTCTTAAGAAAAAGAAAATAACCATGGATTCCCTTGAAGAAGGGGGATTTTGTCTTAAGACTCTATCAGAGCAACAGAAAACAATGGATGCATTTTAAAAAACCAACACTAGAAAATAATGCTTTATTCATATAGCTAAAGTTAAAATACACATTTGGGTTCTAAAGGATGAGTTAATTGGGGGAGACGGGGACCTGAGCACCCACCTGATGCATGACACACAGGGGTCCTGGATGCCTTTGTGATCCAAGTCTGTCTCCCTGGCTGGAACCTCCTGCATGCAGGCTTCCTCTCCGGAGGCCCACCCATTTGCTCCTCGGAGGGGTGCAACTGAACATCTCAGCCTAGGGCTCACTGGTGCCCGAGCTAGAAGACTGTGTCTCCTCCCTCACACTGCAGCCAGCAACAACCTCTGCCCCTCTGCTACAGACCCCAGCCCACCTGTCAAGCTGGGTTCAGCAGGGCAGGACCAGGGGAAGGACGGTCACAGGACTGTGGGTAATGGGCTAGAACCTTAGTGGCATGTGAGGAGCAGAGGCCAGCCTGTGGACACTTCCAGGTCCACTGTAAGGACCTGATTCTATGTAACAATGCAGTTTTTATTTTTGTGTTTATTTTTAACCCCCAAAATATATGCTTGGAATTAAAATGTAAAATAGATAGAAGGAAATAAAGAATAAGAGCCTCAGAAAAGATTCCGGCGTTTACATCATTCCATGCACTGGCTTTTACCTCAAGAGCTGGTTGGGGGCCGGGGATTTAGCTCAGTGGTTCTGCCACCTGCCTTGCAAGTGGAAGGACCCGAGTTTGATCCCCGGTACCAAAAACAAAAAAGAGCCTGTTGGCATCAGAAAGCCATCTCTGTCCTCTCCAAGGCTGGGCCTGCCCCAAAAGACTGTGAAGTTACATCTGAAACAAGCACCCACTTCCTGCCCTAGGTCACCTCCCACCAGGACACTCCTGGGCCTATGGCCTAGGTCACTCATCCACCCATTCAGTGTCTACTCCTACTACTTGCAGGCAAAGATGATGTCAAATCCTGTGCAGATGTGAAATAAGTGAATTTTGAGAAAAACATAACTGCCTCCAGGAGCTAATTCTTCAGCCGAGAACAAATGTTTTCTTACATTCTCAGAATTCTCCGAAATGGAGAGCAGCAGGAAAACATGGCAGGTGGGGACACTGTAATGGGGAGCCACTATTCAGATCCAGTGACATAAAGACCCCGTGTTTTCCAGGCTTTCAAAACAGTGCAAGAGACACTCTACAGAACTATCTGGGGACAAAAGGAGAAAAATTTTTAAGGCAGTCCTTATCAAACACGGCCTGCCACTACCCCTCTCAATTTGCGTGGGAGCTGGAGTCCACCAGAGAGGACTGAAAGGTCAGGAGCGGGGGCTGTTGTTTTAATTTCATCCTCCTCAGGTTGTGACCTGGGAAGATAAAGGAGGAACAGAGAGACGTGGACAGCTGGCTACCGAGTGTCACTCAAAGGTCACTCTAAGGAGCACTTAATTAGAGGACAATGTGCCGAGACACACTGTGAAGCCCCCCAGTGCTAAGGGTGGTCACTGTGATGACAAATAATGTGTCACAGAAGGAAGCTCAGGAGACATACAGGAAGGCAAGTGAAAATGGCATTCAAGAAGTCAAGAGCCCAGTGTGTGTGTGGAGCACAGCTGGTAAAACTAGCTGCTTCTAGAAGGCATGGCAGGTGAGCATTATCCCATGAGTATGGTAGATCCCCTCACCGGCTGTCTTGCAGGAATGCCACGATTTCAGTTACCCTTTGCCAACATGGTCCAAAAACATTAAGTACAAAATTCCAGAAATAAACCATTTATAAGTTTTAAACAATGCACTGCTCGACATTGCATGTTGTCCTGCTCTGGCCCCCAGGGCATGCATTATTCCTTCACCAGTATATCCAGACTGTTTGTACATGGATAAAGATGGAGACAGACACAGATATAGATATATAGATATCAGATACAGAGAGATATGAAATTCCCATCAACGGGTGAATGGACAAACAAAATGTGGTCCACCCATACAATGAAATATTATTCAAGGAGAAAAAAGGGGAACGAAGTGCTGATGTCCCAAACAATGTGGATGAGCCTTGAGAACAGCATGCTAAGTGAAAGCACTCAGTCACAAAAGACCACCTGCTCTCCAACTCCATTCAGAGGAGCTGTCCAGATTGAGCAAATATCCAGAGCAACAAGACTGCAGGGACCATGAGGAGGTGCCCTAGTCATTTACCTCATCGCTGAGACACAACACCCAATACCCATAACCTAAAGGAGGGGAGGTTTATTTTGGTTCAGTTTGTAGAGGTTTCAGTCCATAGATGTTTGGCTCCCAGGTGGCGGGACATGGCAGAAGACAGCTACTCACAGCATGGCAGACAGGAAGCAGAGGCATGCTTCCCAGCTCCCCTCTATTGCACTCTCTCTCTCTTCCTACGCATTTCCTGTGTGCCATGCCACGAGCTGCAGTAAGTGATGTGCATGAGTCTTTTGGGAACCATGAGCAGAATGTTAAGGTTTATATCTAGGTATTTCCCCAAAATCCTCATGCACTCATAGATGGGGCTTTTGGGGGTGACTGTAGCATGGGAGTTCATAGCTAACATGCTGAGCCTGGTCCAAAGTGGCTGGTCACTGGAGGCTCAGCCTGGAAGGGCATAGCTCCCTCCCTTGCTCCCACTCTCTCACTCTCTGCTTCCTGTCATACCAGACCTCTCCTCTGAGAGAGCTCTCCTCTGCCATGAGCCTCTGTCATGCTGCCTTGGAGGTAGCTGACTATGGACAGAAGCCTCAATAAACTGTGAGCCAAAATAAGCCTCTCCTCTTTTAAGTTGTGGGTGTCAGATATTGTGTCTCAATGATGACAAAGTATGACAAGAAGGAAGTGGGCAACAACAAGTTTCTCTAGGAGTGACGAAAACATGCTAGAATTAGACAGTAGTATCAGCTGCACAACTATGAATATACTAAACACTACTGAACCACACACCTTTTTTGTTTTTTGAGACAGGGTCTTGTTATGTAGTTCAGGCTGGCCTTGAACTCACTATGCAGCCCAGGCTGGCCTCGAATGCTTCTGCCTCAGCCTCCCGAGTGGTAGGTTTACAGGCATGCACCATCCCTGGCTACCACATACTTTAAAAGGGTAAATTTTATGGTATGTGAACTGTATCTCAACAAAATTTTTTTTAAAAATCTATCCATTAGCAGTTTCCTTAAATATTCACAACAGTAGGAAGTAGTTATTTTACAGGTAAAATAAACTGAGGCTCAACAAGGACTAACTGGTAAGCAATGCGGCTAGGATTTGAATGCAGCTAATCTGTCCAACCTGAAGCCCTCATTCCTACTCACTCTGAGAGTCACACTGACTCTGAGGGAGAAGGACAAGGAGGCAGGTTTCAGTTGGACACAAGAAAGGACAATGTATTATCACAGCGCTTCCTCTCACTGAGGTTCTGAAGACACGAGGGCTGGCGAGGTCCTGCCTTCACAGGAGGGCTGGTGTACCTCGTGATCCCTCAATTACCTTCCAACTCTCTTAAATCTCACAATACCCAAGCTTTTCCAATTTCTACACTGCTTCTTTAAGCTACTCTTAGTTCTACGTGGTTAAGAAATTAGGGTTTTCCTGTCCAAAATAGCCTCATTAGATGCTGTGATGCACTCCAATCAGTCAACAGAGGAGCCATGGAAGCCTGTGCAACCAGCCATGTACTCACTGTGAAGTTCAGCTCCTTGATGGGGAGAGTCAGGTGCTCAAATCCCACCGTTACTGTGTACTGAGTGTAATTCAAGTAGCCAAGGTGAGCCACAATGATTTCTGCACATTTCTGTGAACACAAAGAAGATCAAGGACTTTAAGGCAGCAAGGCAAACTCTCCCACCAACTGACCCATAAGTAACACATTTCAACAACAGCTGAGAACTCATCTTCTCCAGGGAATCGAGAAAAAGCCAGGTGCCAGCCAAAAATAGTTCCTAGAAAGAAAATGCCAAATGAGTATTTTTGGAAACATAACATATGATTTATAACAATTAGAATCATCCTTCTCTGGATGACTGAAAATAACATCACTTGCATAAAGACATTAGCCATGCATCAATACAAACTTGATATTTCTATAAACACACTGTGCACAAGGGCCCCATAAAGTAAGACACAGCAGATCAGACGTTGCAGCCAACTTGTCCTCCTGCAATCACTGTGACCATATAGGGTGGGTGATGTATTCTTCTTCCTCCCCTTTCAGCTCATCATTCCTTACACAGAGCCCTTTCTCCTTCCCCGACCCAACAAGCAAAGGCTGTGTGAACAGCCACGAGAAGATTATGAGAACATGCGCACTGTATGGTCTGCCAAGAGGTCTTCTTAGGAATTAGGAGTCAGTGCTCTCTGCTCCTCTTTGGCTGTCCCCTACAGAAGCAAAGGAGAACAGGCCCTTGCTCCAGGATGCAGATGTGCCTTACACTCAGTGGCCAGGGTCTGCCCCAGCCCTGCCCCATGACCAGCATGCCCTTGAACATGGCTCCTTCCTCTCTCTGTGTCACAGGATATTCCAACCACTGCTGAGAACTTCTGTGCCTTTCCAGGCACTGTTACTGCCCTGGCTCTGAACAGGGTAGTCAGCCCTGTCCTAGGTTTCCCAAACCCAGAATATCTAAGGTCAGGGCAAGAAAATGGACTTGAGCTTTACACAAAAAGCCTTAAAAAGATGAGAGGGCAACCAGTAGAGAAGAGAGAGGCTTCACAGGTGATGCTCACAAGAGACAGAAGCAAAAGCCAAAAGTGAGTGTGCAAGGCCCAGAGGTAGTGTGAAGGCCAAAAGTCTCAAAACACTTGGGCAAACTGGCCACCATGGACCTGCACCACAGCCGGCCACACTCAGCCAGGCAGGGAGGGCTGCCCTTGAGGGCAAGGGCTACCTGGACAACCACTCAGCCCCTTCCCATTTTCCCACATCTCTGCTACTCTTTATCTCATCTGAGCCATGGTTTTCTTTCCGCCTGATTAGTTTTTCTCATTTGAAGTGGTTTCCTACCCTCTTGGCATGGGCATATGTTTGCATTCCCAGAAAAACTAAATTAACCTTTCCATCCCAATAGTCACAGGTTCAAGACTGGGGCAGACAGGTTCAACTTCAGTAAACATATTTCTGTTAGACAGAGAAGCACTTCCTGTAAGAATATGGCTTAGTTTTCAGGGGATGTTTTAATGAACAAAAGAGTTACTGCTTGGATTGAACATACTTTCACACTGAAAAAACCCATATGAAGCCACCTGCAGATTTGTGGGTCCCAAGTTCAAGCCGTGTCTCTGAGGCAGATTACAACACCTGGTGACAGGAACACAGTTTTCTCCCCTGCAAGGCATGGACAACCTTGCTACCCCAAGACTGACAATGTTTTCTCTTCACATAAAAAAATATATTCAAACAGAGTGGTAAATATTTCTGTAACATTAGGATTCCATGCTTTCTTAAGTCAGGACAATGGACCAAGGAACAGAAGAGAAATATTCCTAGGGGGTGATATAGTATAAACTGAAGCAGGACCACCAACTGAACCAGAGAAAACCTCAGAAATGTCAACAAGTAACAACACAGCCAGCTCCCACAGGTGGCCTGGCTCTCCCTGAAGCCCTGGCAGCACACCCTACTTTTAAAACAGGAAGTCCCACGTGCTGGGAAACCCCTTAGTCAAGGTGATCTGTCACACCAGCCACAGCTACAGCACTGAACAGCTGTTCATCCTGTGCCACGTGCCAACTAAAGTAGGATTTGGCCTATTCTTTCCTGGGGAAGAGAAGGTCAGGCCAGCTGCTGGGACGGTTGTCCTTTCTGACCTTCACACATGCCATCCCTCCTCTGATTCATCTGAACTGACCGACACCAGCACACAGGTGGGTGGGGTGCACAGACAACTCCCACAGGTACAGATATCATCTGCTGCACAGGTGAGTCACCTTGATCCTCGCCACTCTCCAGAGATAGGTGGGGGTGGAGCTCAAGCCCCACTTTACAGGTGAGGATAATATTCTCTAGAAGCTGGCTCACACCATCCAACACAGGTCACAGGAGGGAGGCAGAACAAGAGGCCAGTTACTTCTGGCCTTCTCTAAACACCACCTCGACCATGATGGATGGAACTGTGGCTGCTGAGTTCATGGAAGCCACCACTGTCAAAGCTCTGCTGGAGAGGCCTGCTCTGTGAGCATGGCTCACCTTTCCAACAGCCCTGCACCCTCTGGCCAGGATCCTGACCCAGTTCACAGAGAGGGAGCAGAGAAGGAGGCTGGGCCCTGTGCAGGGGTCCATCTCTACTTGACAGGACAAACAGGGTAGTGTCTTTACTGCCAGTAACAAGGCAGGATGCATCGTGGGGCCATGAGCTTCAGGATAAAAGAGCATGGCCTCAGATCCAGTCCCCCATTTACTAGCTGTTTCACCTTGAACAATGGCTTTAACCTCGCAAAGCCTGTTTCTTCTTGTATAAAATGGGCTCTAATAATAGTCACTCCTCCATGCACCTGCTATGAGGATTAATGAGTAATCTATGGAAAATCCTCAGCATGATGCCTCACATAGACTAGGCATGACCTGTCTCCGACATCCTTGTTTGGTCCTCTAATCAAACGCCCTGCCTGTGTAATGCTCTCCAAGTTCCCTGTGCTTCCAGAAACCTGTTCAGTCCTGATGTGGTCTCCTTGCTGTCCCAGCAATTGAATTCTGAGTCATTAGATTCTGAACAAAACATGGTACCAATGAATTCAAAAATAAGGGTACATTTCCTACTCTGGATCCTCTGTTGCTTAGCCACACCCTGCACCCTGAAGTAGATGCCAAAAAGGAGGCCACTAACTCTAAGAGGCCTGGGCACTCTGCCTCCCAAGATAGATCAGGGCATTCAACACCTGCTGCAAACAACCCCAAACCCTCCTCTTCAATGATGAGGAGTGACCACAAAATGGAGGCAGACCTTCATCTGAAAGGCAGCCTTTCCATGGACATACCAGGCAGGGAGTTACACGAGGAATAAAACAAGTATGGAGTATACTCAGAGTGTGTGGCAGGGCGAGTGTGCATAAATGAATGTATGTGCACATATGTTCAAGCTAATAAGAACCTTCAAGGGCAACGGCATATAAAACTAGGTGAGTCTTCTGTGCTTTCTTTGCCATGACTTAATTTTTCTTTCTTAAGAACAATATTTTGAAGCTTGTGAATGGGTTCTGCCTTCAACTCTGCAGAAGCAGGTCTGTGTTGGTGTACATAGCCATGGAATCATCAAACACACTCACCCCTGCACACGTGAGGGTCCTTGTCCGATTGTGAATCTTGTTATGAATGTACATCATGGTTCCATCTTGAGCCACGCCATTGACTTTAACAGTCATGGGAAAGCTTGTCTGAATGGAAGTTTCTACAAAAGAAAGAAATTCAGTAACATCATTCAGGCCCATCCTACAACAAAGGTGCCTGCCAGGCTCTGCCATGGCATTTGGGCCAGAACACACAGGTGCCCAGGAGCATTCTGAGGCCACATCACCCTCCGCTATTTGAAAACTTCACATTCACCCAGCAAAGGAAGCCCTTCCACTAGATTCTACTCCCAGCCCATAAATGAGAGGGCCTGGGCCAAAACCTCCATTTCAGAGCCATAACTTTCACTTCACAAGGCTGAGTACTTCATGGCTAATGAAATTACAGTACATTTTTAATTTCTCACAGAAATTTTTAATTTAACTTATACCAAAACATATTTTTTATTTTTCTGATTATACTTTATTTTTCTAATTATATTCTCTATACCATTCACAATAACATCAAGAAAAATTAAATACTTAGGAATTAACCTACGGAAGTAGAAGATCTCTACAATGAAAATTATATCACTTTGAAAAAGGAGATTGAAGAGGACATCAGAAAATGGAGGATATCCCATATTCCTGGATAGGCAGAACCACTATAGTCAAAATGGCTATACTTCCAAAACTCATATATAGATTTAACACAATCACAATCAAAATGCCAACAGCATTTCTCACAGATCTAGAGAAAACAATTCTAAATTTCACATGGAACCAGAAGAGACCCAGAAAAGCAAAAGCAATCCTGGGTAACAAAAGCAAAGCAGAAGGCATCACAATCCCAGATCTGAAGTTATACTACAAAGCTACAGTGATAAAAACTGCATGGTACTGGCTCAAAACAGACACGTATATCAATGGAACTGAATAGAAGATGCAGAAACAACCCCAAGCACGTTCAGCTATTTGACCTTTGACAAAGGGGCCAGAAACATACACTGGAGGAAAGATAGCCTCTTTAATAAATACTGCTGGGAAAACTGGATGCCCACATGCAGAAGATTGAGTCTAGACTCCTATCTCTCAACAAACTAAAATAAAAATGGATTAAAGATCTAAATGTCAGAACAAAAACAATCACTGGAAGATAAAATAAGTAAAACTCTTGCAGACATGGGCATAGACAAGGATATTCTCAACAGAAGCCCAATGGCAAGAGAAATAATACTGAGAATCAACAAATGAGTACACATCAAATTTAAAAGCTTCTGCACAGCAAAGGAAAAAAACCAACACAGTGAAGAGACAACCTACCAAATGGGGAAAAAATGTTGCTAGCTATTCCTCAGGCAAAGGACTAACATCTAGAGTAAAGAACTCAAAGAAAATTATATCCCTCAAAATAAAAGACCAGATCAAAAAATAGGCAACCAAAGAATAGACACTTCTCAGAAGTACAATCAGCCAATCAAAATATGAATAAATGTTCAACATTGCTGGTTATTAGAGAAATGCAAATTAAAACAACACTGAGATTCCATCTCACTCTAGAAAGAATAGCTATCAAGATATTAAATAATAACAAATTTGGACAAGGCTGTGGAGGAAAAAGAGCCCTTCTATATGGTTGGTGGAAATGTAAACTAGTACAAGCACTGTGGAGATTGGCATGGACAAGCCACAAAAACTAAAACAGAAATTCCATTTAACCCATGTGTGTGTGCACATGTGCTCAAGTTAGTAAGAACCTCGGCTATTGTTTACCTTCTAGTATCTTCCTAAAAGAATTAAAGTTATCATATTACAGTGATCCATGTACACCCATGTTTATAGCAGCACAATTCATAATAGCTAAATCTTGGAAATGGCCTATATGCCCATCAACAGATGAATGGATAAAGAAAATGTGATATTTATACACAATGGAGTAGTACTCTGCCATACAGAATGATAAACTTGAGGCATATGGAGGTGAATGGATGCATCTCGAGACCATAAAGTTAACTGAAATAAATCAGACACATGAGTCTAAATATCACTTGGTTTCTCTTATATGAGAAACTCAAAATATAAATAAAGAGCAAAATAAGGGACAGATAATAGGAAGTAGGGAGATCTTTTTCAATACGGAACGGGAACAAGAGATGGAAGGAGGGGAAAGGAGGGGAGGGAAAGGAGACTGAAAAAACAAAAAAGAACTGAAGCAAAAAAAGAAAGAAACAAACAAATGGAGCTTTTGCAAATGGGAAGAGGACCAAGAGTTGCAAGGCGTGAGGAGGGAGAGGAGGGGGAGGGGACAAAAAAGAATTAAGATGTATTATGTACATGTACCAATTCCCCAAGATGAATGTAATCATTATATACTGCAAACATGTACTAATACAATTTTTCAAAAATAGTAATTATATTCTCATTATAAAAAATCAGAGAACAAAAAATATATAAATGGCACTAAGCATTACAATTCCACCACCTAGATACAACTGTAACAATATTTTTGTGTACACACTTGTAGGCCATTTTCTAAACTCACAAATACATAATGATAAAAATATATTTTTGCTCTTTAAAATGTTACCAAAAAGGGATACTTTTTTGTAATGTGCATTTTTTCTACTTCATTTACTGTACTCATAAGGTTATCTATTCAAATTCTTTCTCAGTCTGCGTACCTCATAGAAAATAATTGGCTGGCTATCTTCTCAGTTCTCCCAAAGATGATGCAAAACTAGTATCATTTTAGTGAGTGTCATTTTAGCTATGGATCATAAACAATGGATGCTTTAGGGCGGGTTTCTCAACCCTGGCACTAGTGACATCCCGGGCCGGATAATTCCCTGCTGTAGGCATCTGTCCTGTGCAAGGTAGACTGTTTAGTGGCATCCCTGGCCTCTGTCCATAAGATGCCAGTAATACTCTTTCCTCCCCAGCTATGACGACCAAATTGTTTGCAGACACTGCTAAGTGTCCCTGAGGCACAGAATCATTGCGTTGGGCTTTAGGACTTAATTCCCTCCCAGATCCTCACTGAGGTAGGTTGTCTGGTGGTCTACAGAGATGTGTCATAACTGTATCTCCTACTGGGAGATATTTAAGGGGCTCCAACATGTTGCTGTTATGAATAATAATGAACATCCTTATACACTTATCTTTCAGCACTTGTCCAAATATCTCAAAGTCCTTTCAACTTCTTAAATATGACAGCTTTAGCAGGGTGTGGTGGCAGACACCTGGGAGGCTGAGGCAGGAAGATTACAAATTCAAGCCCAGCTTGGGCAATGCAGCAAGTCTTTGTCTCAAAATAAAAAATAAAATAAAATAAAAACAGTCTGGGGATGGAGCTCAGTGCAAAAGCACTGATTTCAATTCCCAGTACTACACAACACACACACACAAAGTCTATACTAGAAGAATCATCCCCAAATGTCAGGCCACGTACCTTTTGATTGCTCCAACTCAACAACACATGTCAGCCACAGTTGCTGATTATATGTAGACAGTGGATTTGAACGTATTTGGATTGGCTTTAGCTGAAAAGAAAATTAAGTAATCCATGTGACCTTTTCATTGAATTTAGCAATGTTAACATACAAAATTTACATTTAGCAAAAAGGCTTGAGCATTAGCTCTGAAACAAAACAGCTTTCCATTTGACAATGTAGTAAAATGCTGCCTTCCAGAAGAAGGACGACCAAGTCCCAGCTGCTATTAATGTCCATATCATCAAAACCTGAAAGCAGGTGGTTTCTACCAACCGGAGCCTTGGGACAATACACCTACTCAAACACCAAGAAAAAGCCATGTTGGAGAAAAAAAATGAAAAGAGCAGAATGAGAGACATAAAATAATAACAAGACACCAAAGGAATGCTTTCATATTCACATGATAATGTGTCTTAATAATTATTTCTTTACTGTCAATAGGCCAGATATGTCACTGTTTGAAGTCTGTTACTTTCAGCTTTACTAAAGTTTCAATGCCCTGGAGAGAACAATTAGAGAGGGCTATGTTGCCAATGATTTTTCTGCAGTATCTTTTGAAACATTTCATGTTGGTCTCTCGGAGGCAAGTCAGTTCAGTGGGATGGCTGCTACGCTCAGGGTCAAAGAGAAGCTTACACCCTGAGAGACAGAAATTGTAGAAAACCAACTACTGTCAGGGAACTCTGTAGTGGCCCCTCTCCAAATCAAACCATCTGCTCAAGAGTTAAAGAAAATAAAGGAATGCAAAGAAAATGTGAATACAGGCTAAACAGAGGGCTTTTTCAAACCAGCAGTAGCACAAAGAAGAACTGAAAGATTTAAGTTTCAGGACTTTTTCCTTTGCCTTTTCAAAACAAATGTAAAGATAGACCTAGAAGAGGTGGCAGAACAGAGAGAAGGGGAGATTTAGGGGCAAATAACGAGATTTAAACTACACATATTACGGTGCCATGAAAATGCAGGACAACTGTATCCAATTTATAGATAAGAATTGTTTGACATAGAAAAGTAAAAGGGTTAGTTGTTGGGGCTCTCTTAAATTAGTATTTACTACGGAAAATCTAAATTCTCCAACTAAAAGTGCTGTTTTTCTCTTATAATGTTGAAGAATCAAGCACATTTTTAAGGGAAGGAAGGGAGATTCATTTAAACTGAGTTCATGCAAAGAATACCAAATAATCATTAAAGAGAACTGTTACTGATAAGAAAATGTTACAGAACAGGGCTTGATTTGGATAAATGTGATAAGAAAGGTGCAGATACCTAAGTAATCATTGTTTGCTTGTTTGTTTGTTTTGGGATTGAACTCGGGACCTTGCTCTTGCAAGGGAGGCGCAGAGGAACCACAATAATCATTGTTAAAACTTATAAACTAACAGGATTTAGACACATGAGGAATCCGGATGGTTAATCATCCTTTTGAAGGGAACTGCTGCTCCCTAAGGGGTAAAATGCCCCGATATTTCCTAAGTACTTGGGTATTACAGCAGAAAAGGTAATTTTAACAATAAAGAACCCAGAGGACAGCAGCTGACAGTGGAATAAAAAATATGTGTACAGGGCTTGGTGTGTGGCTCAGCAGTAAAGCACTTGCCTAGCATGCACAAGACCCTAGTTCAATCCCCAGCACCAAAAAAGGGGTGGGGTGTTGCTTGAGACACAAGTGGCAGGCAAAGGCAGTCTATCTTCAAGACCCTCTAAGCAAGACCATTTCCTAGTGACCTGAAGTTTATAATGTCCCTATGTCCAGCCTTACCTTTTTGCTATTATTTAGTGAAAAATTTGCTGCAGAAGTCTGGATCACTTTGGGTCCTAAAGTGTAAAAAAGAAGAGAAGGAAAAAAGCAGTTATGTCTGTGTCATAATTTACTGATTTTAATTTTCTTTTTTTTTTTTTTTTTTACCGAGGATCGAATTCAGGTCCTTGCACTTGCAAGGCAGGCAGTGGAACCACTGAGGTAAATCCCCAGCCCAATTTTAAGTTTCAAATGCCAAGAAAGACTCATACATTATACAGGGGCGGTCTTACTTACCTGGTCATTCTTTAGAGACCTCATAAATGTAGGTAAAACACAAAGACAGACACAGAATAACCACTGTGCTGTGCACCATGACTGCCCTGCCTGGTTCAGGCAGTCTGGAATTTTCACAGCAGACTCTCTCTGGTGCTCTCTGCCAGAGAGAGGGCTCTGCCTTTAGTGCATGGCCCCAAGACAGTATGTACCACAAAGACATCCACTACATAGTTTGTGAAGTATAAAGAATTCTTCTATGTCTAATTTGTGTGTGTGTGTATGTGGAACCAGGAATTGAACTCGGGACCTTGTGCTTGCGAGGCAGGTGGCGGAACCACTGAGCTAAATCCCCGGCCCTAAAGAATTCTTCTAAACCTTAGGTGTTGCTGGTGGAGTCCTAGCTTCCAGGCCTCTGCTGCCCCACTGAACAGGTTTTCTTGCATGTCGAGCTTTTTCAAAGTGCTTTCCTGGATTTGGGGGCGATCCCCCGCAGGCACAGAGGAGGTGAACCACTCCCAGCACACAGGAGGAGGCTTCCGGGCCACCATACCACCCCAGCCAGCACAGAGGAGGTGAGCCACACAGATGCCAGAAGCACCCCCCCTCCTTGAAATGAGAAGACATGTAAATAAGTTTCAAAACCAGATGTCCAGATCACCTAAAACAACCCCAAAAGGAAATGAGATGGAACACTCTGATACTCAACCACCTGGACTCCCTGAAATTGCAACAAAAGACGATCTGGAAAAAATGAAATCAGAAATAATTTCTCAGATAACAGCAGGGATTGTGCCCATAGTGCAAGAAATGATTAATAAATCTACAGAGGAAACAGATAAAAAAAAAATAGAGGAGCTGAGGAACATGATGGAATCCCAACACAGGAAACAAATGGAATCCATAAAACACATAAACAGATTGCCAGGAGATTAAAAACTCCACTGAAAGTCTATGCAGCAGAATGAACCAACGTGAGAATGGAATTTCAGATATAGAAGATAATACTGCAATTAGTCACCAGGAAAAGAAAAACTGCTTTAAAATTATAAGGGACCACGAGAAATCAATCCAGCAGCTGCTAGATGATGCAAAGAAGAATAACATAAGGCTGACTGGAGTCAGTGAAGAAACAGGAGAGAGTGCAGATGACATAAAAAAAACTGTTCACAGAAGTGATGGCAGAAAACTTCCCAAGCAGAGGAAAAGAACTTGACATACAGATAATGGAGGCATATCGGATTCCAACTAGCCTTAAAAAAAAAAAAAAAAATCTACACATACGCATATAATAGTTAGGATTCCAGAAATCCAACAGAAGAACAAAATTCTACAAGCAGTTAGAGAAAAGAAACAAACCACATACAAAGGAAAGCCCATCAGAATGACAGCAGACTTCTGAACGCAAACCCTCAAGGCAAGAAGAGCTTGGAGTGATGTATTTCAAGCCCTGAAATAAAACAGCCTCCAACCCAGACTGATGTACCCTACAAAATCATCTTTCAAAATTGATGGAGAAAAAAGATACTTTCTTGACAAACAGCACCTTAGGAACTTCATGAATACCAAACCAGCACTCCAAAAACTTTTAGACAATATCCTAGGAAAAGACAACGAGGATCACAACCCCAGGAAGCCCAGCAGAATGAATCCTTTGGGCATAACAAGAAATTAAACACAAAGGTGGAGAATTCAACAAACAGAAAAAGTCATGACAATGATAAGTCAATACATATCAGTTATAACCATCAATGTTAATGGTCTCAGTTCACCAATCAAAAGAAATAGACTGGCAGAATGGGTCAAAAAGCAAGATCCAACAATATGC
>NW_004624929.1:1017788-1028210 GCF_000247695.1 Heterocephalus glaber
TTTCTATCTATGTTCATACTTTTTTCTTCTATTATCTTTATCCAGTTTTAGTATTAGCACAATGTTGATTTCCTAAAATGAGGAGAGAAGTGTTCCTTCTTTTTTCTGCTTTAAATGTTTGATATAATTTATCAGTTAAAAATGTATATGAGCTCTTTCTTCCTGTCCTTTTCTACTAGGGACTGAACCCAGTGCTTCCTGCATGTTTGGTGGATGCACGCAGCATACCAGTGTTAGCAAAATGGCAGATTTCATATAGCATTAAAGTTGTACTTCAGGAGCTAAGACGTCTATGATGTCCAAAGAAAATATGAACCTTCCACAACCACCAGAAGGACAAACATACAATAATTAGTGGATCTCAAACTTGTCTTAAATCAACAACCTTCTACCCATATTAATGTCTTGATTAAATATCACAATGCAAAATACCCACACATTAAGTAAAAAAAAAATGCCAGCTGGTAAACATGACCTGCACATTTGTAAGAATATATTTAATATATGTACACCCATTATGTTTTCAGGTTAACAGGAGGAAAAATGTGGCACAATTTTTATTTCTCTTATTAAGGCACTGTCATTTAAACATGAACCTGGAGTACTCCAAATAGAATTCAGGTTTACAAGATCAAAGCATGGCAAGAATTGTCAGTTGTCAGTGGAAACGTGTGTTTCTGAAAAGTAAAATCTCAAGAGGAAAAACAGAAATGGCATGCTTATCCGTCTTGCTTAGTGAAAGAGCTACAGTTTGAAACTGTTCAAAGTAGCAGGTACAATGAATATTGCCACAAATTGTGTTAATTTTTGAAGCAGTGTGGGTGCTGACCACTAGTAGTATCAAAAATATGTTCAGGATTGTTTTGATACCTGTATTTATAATAAAAAAATGTTGGGGGGGTTGATGAATTTCTGTCAAAAGCTGTTCCTGTGTGTTACATGTAACAGACATGGTAAATATTTATTTACAGTCTTTGTTAAATAAACTATGCATTTAAGTTTAGGTGAAGTCAACAAAAGGAAATAGGTGTATAGATATGTGATTTTGAGATTAATCTTAAAAATGTAAATAAAATGTGGAACGTGTCCTAAAAAAAAATGTATATGAGCCTGTTATTGTCATATAAGTAGGTTTTCAAGCTAGGAATATACTTTCTTTAACAGGTGCTATTCAAATTTTACATTTCCTCCAGAGTCAGTTTCATTAATTTGTCTTCCAAGGTACTTCTTAGAAATTGTTAAATTTATTTCAAAACAGATTTTTGTAATATGCTTTCTCTATCCTTTTAAATTCTGTAAAATCTGTGGTAATGTCTTCTAGATCTTGATTTGTAATTTTAAAAATGTATAATTGATACTGTGTAATAGGAAGTAAAGGTCTAAAGGAGCAGGGGAAGTGGGAGGGGTAGGGGAAAGGAAAGAAGGGGAAAGAAAAAATATGAGAAAAGGAAAAAAATGGAAACAAAGTCTTTGCAAATAGGGAAGGGTGGAGGGGGTGAAGGGAGGGCAGGGGAATGGGAAAAAAATAAGAACCAAGATATTCATGTAAAGGTACAAGATCCCAATGATGAATGTAACTGTATTTTATACCTAAAATGTACCAATAAACTTAACGGGGGAAAAAAAAAAGAATTCTTCTAAGCAACGACACATATATGTATTCGTCTAATTAATCCAGTCTTCCAAAAACATTTTATTAAATAAGAGAATATAACAAAGCATAGTGTATACTAATATAAGCATCTAAGAATAAGTTTTTTCCTGATTGAAGTAACAGATATAGAAGTTTCACAAATTCTTTTTTTTCCCAATTTTTTTTAATCATGGTAAAATATAACAATAAAATTAACATTCCCCCCCCCCTTTTAAATACAAGATCTTGCTTTGTAGTTCAGGCTGGCCTTAAACTCACTATGTACCCCAGGCGGACCTTGAACTCACGGCAGTCCTCCTGCCTCATCCTCCTAAGTGCTGGGATTACAGGAGTGCACCACCAAGCCCAGTCCATTTTAACCAATTTTAAGTGCACAATTAAGCAGTACTAAGTACATTCATAGTGTGCAACTGTTACCACTGTCCATTTCCATAATTCTCTTCATCTTAAAAAACTAAAACTCTATCCCTGTTAAAAGTTTATGCCACCTCCCCTTACCTCCTTACAACCACAACTGTACTTTCTCTCTACGTTTTGGACTTCTCAATATAGTTCATGTTAATAGAATCACACAGTATTTGTCTTTTTGTGACTGGCTTATATCACTTCGTATAATGTCAAGATTCATCCACGTTGTAGCATGTGTATAAATTTCCTCACGAAGGCTGAATAATATTCCATTTTGCTTATCCATTCATCTATCAATGGATACTTAAACTGATTTCAGTTTTAGGTTTGGTCAATAGTGCTACTGTGCACATTAATTAGTGTACAAATATCTCTTCTTCAAGACCCTGCCTTCAATTCTTTTGAATACATAACTAGAAGTAGAAAGAACTGCGGAGCCATTTGGTGCTACTCACATAGAATATTCTTTTCTACCACTTCACTTCTACTTATCCGTGTCTTTGGATCCGAAGTAAATTTTCTATAGAGAAAATGTAATCTAGATGATGTTTTAAAAAATCCATTCTGGTTTCTGATTGCAAAGTTTGATCCATTTACATTTAAAGTAATTACAGATTAGGAGGGGCTTATTCTGTCACTTTGTTTTCTGTATGCCTTGGCTTATACGCATTTGTGTTCTATATGCCTCATACCTTTTCTGTTCCTCATTTACCATCTAAAAGTTATAACATTCTAATTTGAATTTATACCAGCTTAGCATCAGTAACATCCAAAAACTCTGCTCCTTTAACAGGTCTCCCCTCATATCTTCCAACTGTTAATGTCACAATTGTGACAACTTTTTATGTGTAAATGTTGTTTTATATCCAAAAGCATAAAATAATTTTACTGTACTAGTCTCTTAAATTATGCAAAATATAGAATTACAAATCACAAAATAATACTAATAATTAGTTTTTTTGTTTTTTTGTTTTTTTTGGTATTGGGGATTAAACTCAGGACCTTGTGCTTTCGAGGCAGGCAGTGGCACCACTGAGCTAAATCCCCGGCCCATAATTAGTTTTTTTTAAATAGAGTATTAGTCTCTTAAATCATGTAGGAAACAAATAGTATTCTAACACTATTGTTAGGATAACATGAGCTTTTATAATTATCCACATAATTACCTTTACTGAGAGTATATGGTTTCGAATTACTGCCTAGTGTCTCAGATCTCCCTTTAGCAGTCATATAGGGCAGGTCTAGCAGTAACTCGCTCAACTTTAGTTTATCTGGGTAAGTCTTAGTTTCTCTCTCACTTTTAAAGGACAGTTTTCTCAGATACAGATTCCTGACTGACCACTCTTTTAGCAGTTCAAATACAACAGCCTACTGCCTTCGGGGCACCAAAGTTTCTGAAGAGGTTTCTGCTAACAGCCATATTGAAGAGCTCTTGTATGTGATGAGTCCTTCTTGCTGTTTTCAGGATCCTTTTTGTTTTGGCTTCCTGTAGTTTGATTAAAATGTGTCTAAATGTGGGACCCTTTGAGTTCAACTCACTTTGAGCCTGCTGAGTTTGTTGAATGTTTATATTCTCATCTTTCATCAAATTTGGGGATTTTCATCTATCAAATATTCTCGCCACCCTTTCTTCTCTCTTCTCCTTCTGAGAGTCCACCAATGTGCATGTATGTGTATGTTAAAGGACATATCTTCAATCAATTTTTTTTTCTGTTCCTCACAATAGAAAAGTTTCATTAGCCCATCTTCAGGTTTGCTAAATCTTTCCTTTGCCTATTTAAATCTGTCTTTGAATTCCTCTAGTGAATTTTTCACTTCAGTTATTACAACTTTCAACTCCAGAATTTTTTTGGTTACTTTTTAGGTTTTTAAACTCTTTAATGATTTTTCTATTTTGTCTATGCATTGTCCTCTTGAGTTTGTCCATACCTTCCTTCAGTTCTTTCAGCATCATTAAGACAGCTGTCTTAGTCTTCGTCAAATAGATCTGCCACATACTTTAGGGATTCATTTGGTTTTGGTTTGCCACGTGACTTGTTGCTGAAAGCTGGACACATAAATCTAAATAATGTGGCACTCCTAAAAATTAGATTCTCACCCTTCCCCAAGGTTTTCTGTTTGGTTGGCTGGTTGGTTGTCATTGGAGTCTGAGGTGTAAATTTAACATCCTCTCAGGTCCTTCCTGAACCTGTCTTTCTTTGGACAGATGTGGTGCTTTCCTAATTTCTCCTGCACATGTAGCTGCTTTTGAATCTCTTAGTTTTCCATGTCTGGCTCCCAAAAGAGGCTGGGGGGTGGGATAAATATATGAAGGAGATTGGGAGAGAACCACTAGCTCTTTAAATTCCCTGGAAATCACTTCAGCTAGAGAGGGTGGGGCTTGTAACATTGAAGGGTGGGGACAACAATGAATGTCCAACCTTGTTGGTACCTCTCATCAGAAGCAGCAATCAATGACCAGGGCACAGATCCCCAGTGGTAGGAAGACAGGATCGTTTCTGCCCACTTTGGCTCCCACAAGTTGTATGCAGGTGGGACACAGGTACCTGCTATTGTGTTAAAAGCTACATTGACTGAAACTAACCATAACTTAAAGCCCAAACCCTCCCCTGGAAGTTTCAAGGCTTCAATAGACTCCAGTGTTCCAAAATAGTTACATAAATACATTCTGACTCTGATATTGTCTAGATGGGCAGTTAGATTCCTTCCAACTCCACTATTCTCTCAGAATCCTCTCCATGATTCACAGATTCTAATTCTCACTGTAATCCCTCAGAACTTTGGCCTTTAAAGTAGTAGCTAAAGGGAAACACTGTTAATCTGACATTAATGTATAACTGGATTTGTTCTAAAGCATATCTTTTTTTTTTTTGGTACCAGGGATCAAACTCGGGTCCTTGCGCTTGTGAGGCAGGTGGCGACACCACTGAGCTAAACTCCCGGCCCTAAAGCATATCTTTCTTAAACTGTGATGCCAGTTCTCTGGACTGCCTCAATGGCCACCCCAGCCTGCAGCCAACAATCTTCCATCTGAACACAAGGGCTATGTCTTGTGAACCCCAGGCAGTGCGGTGACATGTCTCTGGAATATGTTCGTGAACACACTGAGATGATGTCTCCATGTAGAAAGGAAGCCTGTACCCACAATGAGGCTTTTTTTTTTTGGTACAGGGGATCTACCTCCGGTCCTTGAGCTTGCGAGGCAGGCGGCAGAACCACTGAGCTAAATCCCTGGCCCCACAACGAGGCTTTTTAAACAGATTCACAATCTGAAGAGTCTCCTAACCAGTAAGATAGCCTGGCTCCCTGGAAAGAACTAAGAAATGGCAATCAGAACTTGGACCCTATCTTAGCTAACTAGGCTTTCTGTATCTCATTATCCTTAAGCAAAATGAAGGTGACTAACCCAGTGGTACCTAAAGTACTCTTAAACAACCTTACCATACAAAGTATTAGGAAGAGAGTACTTGTGATAGATATTTCAAGAGTCTACATGACTGGGCCACAGGGGGTCTTGATATTAAGGTTAACATCATTCTGTCTGTGAGGAATTTCCGTTATGAGCTGACTGAATGAGCAAATTGTCCTCCCCACTGTAGGTGGGCCTCATCAAATCTGCTGAAGGTCTAAGCAGAACAAGAAGGCCAAAGGAGTATTTTCTCCCTCTACTCAGGTCCTGTCTTCAGCTGGAACATCAGTCTTCTCCTGCTTTTGGACTCAGATTTGACTGGACTTACACCATCAGCCATCCTGGTTCTCGGGCCTTCAGACTCAACTGCTCTATACCATCTGCACTCTAGGCTCTCCAGCTTGCTGACTCTGACCCTGGGACTTCTCAGACTCTGTAATGTGTGAGCCAGTCCTTACAACAGAGACAGACAGAGACAGACAGAGAGACAGAGACAGAGACAATATTCTGTGAGATGAAGGAAAGCGATGTGGAAATCCTGACATTATTTTTACGGTATCAGCCTAGTGTATCACTTTTCATTTCAGAGTGGAGAACACTGGATATAATCAGGGATATCTGAGATAACGTGGCTTAAAGAAATAAAAGCTGAGGTCCCTCTGAGACCGGAGACCTAACCTACCAATCTGAAAGTAAGTAAGATAATGTTGTACTGTGATTCATAGTCTTTACTCTTTGGTCACTTAAGAGGAAGGAAAAGAAGGTGACTGCTGTTGCTATTGCTACCATCATCATCTCAGCTTCATCGTCACCATTACCATCAGGTAAGTGACCAAAATGGCCGCTCTGTCCCCTCAGCCTCCTCAGTCCCTGCACCAACCCAAATTTCAGTTTAGGTAAGAAAATAGCCTTTTGAAGCTCAGATGTTTGTGAGACAGGTTAAGTCTCACTGTCATTCACACTTTGGTGTTACGTGCATCAATTAAATAGCTACCAGAAATCAAGCTCAATTAAAAAAGGTATTTTACTTAAAAGGAAAAGAAAGAAGGCAGGTGTGGGGTAGGCCTGTAATTCCAGCTGCTTGGAAGGAAGGCTGAGGCAGGAGAATCTTAAGTTCAAAACCAGCTTAGGTAACTTAGCAAGAGCTTATCTCAAAATAAAAAAGGACTGGGGATATAACTCAGTGATAGAGTGTTCCTGGGTTCAAGTCTCAGTATGACGGGGAGGGAAGAGGAAAGAAAAAAAGAAAGAAAGAAATGCAAGAGGAACAGACTCTCCAACATTTGTCAGGCTCCTGTTGCCCATCTTCTGGACAGGACTGAGACCCAGGTTTCTGGGAACCTTGTAAAAACCAATGAAGGCCACTTGGGTCTGTGGTTCTGCGTTTTCTATCTGAGAGGAAGGAGGGTAGCTAGCCTAGAGCATTTCAAATGCATTTTTGAAGCCAAAATCATCATGGTACATACAGCTCTTCCCTCCAAACAACTTGCCATGAAGCAGCAAGGTGCCCTGAAGGCAAGGGTGAAGGCACATCTGCAGGCTCCCAGCTGGAACCACCATCCTGCTGCCCAGCCATCTTTATGGGGCCCTGCCAAGGGCTCTGGATGTCACCAGAGCACCCTCCTGACCCCCTGCTCCACCTGCACCCATGCTTATAGCTATTACCCCCAGCTTTATTCACTGCATCAAGACTTCAGTGCAGCCGGTCTACCCATCAGGGAGTGGATTCTGGATTCCACAGGGCACAACAGACTAGGAATGTTCGCTTGGCCAATAAAAGGTTGGTGACCAAGGCTGCCAGTGCTGCCAAGCAGAGGTGCGGCCTCTGGTTGCTGGGCAGGACATGGCCAGGGATACTCGCCCTGCTCACTGAGCCGCAGGGGCTCCATCTGCCTTGTAGCTCAGGGAGAAGGGCTCATCTCCCTCTACACTGGACAATAGGGGAAACAAGGAGGCATGCTGGGCTGGCTGAGAAGACACATCAAGGGGCCTATGAATAATAAAATGATGAAATGCTTAAAAACTGAACTTACCTCTGATCCCAACGAAGACGGTCAGGCCAAAACAGATGAAGAAGACCACGAATACAAGGACAAAGTGGCGCTTGGAGAGCGTGTAGAGCCTCATGGGAGCCAGCCTGGGGAGCAGAAGCGAAGAGGTGAGGGAGACACACAGGATCCACAGATCATCTACACAACCTCCACACTCCCTGCCCAGGCCCCCCACCTTCCCACCCTAATAAGCCCTCATATCTCAAGTGGATCCACCTCAAGAACTACTTTGACCAAACAGTCTCAAGGACCCAGGTACCAGAGCCATACGAGGCAGGCTCTGAGAACCCAGAGCTCCTCACATGAGGCTTTCCCTTGGGGCCCATCCCCGTGAAAAACAGCCTGGCCGCCTGAGTCTGTGTTTGATGCCCACCAAGCAGTGGCCTGCAGTTCTCTGTGACTTATGCCACCAGGGAAGCCCACTCAGAGGGTGAAGTCTAGAAACTTTGTCAGAAGAAAATGTGGGGGTGTGGGTAGGAATCAGTTCTCTCTCAGAACCCCCTGTATAAGGGGAAGCAAACAAAAGTTTGTAGAGGGCAGATGACAAATGCCTGCAGCTTGTGCACTACAGGCACCTGGCTTTGCCTTCCAAAGTGGCCAAGGCCCCACATAAACATACGATCGTGTCTGTGTTCCTATTAACTTCATTTATGGAAAGAGGCGCAGGCAGGGCTTGGCTGACCAACTCCTACCCTGAACCCAAAGGCGGGCCCCCCACACCAAGGAACTGAGCCTGGCTGTGGCCTTCCTTTGCTGTCTGTGTGCTGAAGTTCCAAAGTTCTCTGGCTGGGACCGACAGCAGCAGAAAGACTTGACTCTTGCAATCAGAGACAGGAGTGGCCTGAGACCCAGGGAAAGGTTGTTGACTCATGTATACACACACACTCTCCCTTACACACCCAGGACTCAGCTGCTGGGCAGGAAGCCAGCCACCAGGACGGACTGAGGGCAAAGGTGAAGCCCAGGAGCCACTGTGGCTCTGACGTGGCCCTGCTGACAGCAAAGGACCAGTGTGACCAGCCAGTGGATACACACACTACCCAGAAGACTTTGAGACCAGTGTCACTGGGCTCATGAATGACGGGCCCAGGGAAGGCTCCGAGGTTTCTCCGGGACCCAAGTCCAAATGCTGACCCACAAGTGACCCTACCTGGCATGAGAAGAGAAGCTAGTGCTATAAGTGGCCTCAGCCCAACTTGGATTTGGGCACAGAGGGCTGCTGGTATTAGAGACAGAAATGCCCTCCAGGACACAGCCCAGTTTTCTCAATTCACAAAAGAGGAAGATGAGGTCTGGAGACAACAGAGCTGCCCAAGCTGTCACAGCTCTGGTCTTTGGCAGCACCTGCCACTCCCCTGGAGGGGGCTCTGGGAAGCAGGACCTGGATCTGTTAATTCCCTTCTGGGCAGCCCCATGGGATGTGAGGCCGGAGAACCAGTATCTCCTGTGTCCCTTCTTGTGACAAGTCAAGTCTATTACTCGGTTCTTGGCACAGTGTGTTTAATATACAGTGTTTTAGTACACAAGATTTCTAGGCAACTGCACAGGGCATTTTGATATTGAAAAACACACAAAGCTAAAGTGACTGGATGGTGGGGAAATACAAATGCAGTTTAGTTAATGGTATGGCACTGATGCTGTTTTTAATCAATGTGCCAGGTTACTTCAGACACTGACATCAGGGGAAGCTGGGGAAAGGTGTACATTGCCACTCTCCTGTGAATGTAAAATTGTTGTGAGAAGTTACACAGAGGCACTCGTGAGCTTTTCCATTACACCACCCTCGGGGGCCTGTCCCTGCACAGAGGCACTGGCCCAGGACTGAGCAACAGCCCCGCAAGCAGAGGCCAAAAGGAGACCTGGAAGCAGAGAAAAGCAGAGTAAGAATCATTAAAAACTTTGAATTCTAAAGCACATTATTGACACCCTAAAAGCACTGCTACTTGGCAGGTGGGAAGCAAGGCTGAAGAGCCATTAAGAAAGGGCACTAAGGCACAGGCTAACTTGGCATCGTACAGACCACCCGGGCCATGCCACCTTGCCCCTTGGGAGCCTCGACGAAACCCATTCTTTCCCTTCCTCAAAACTTCCACTGAGACTCAACTGATTAGAAAATCCCTTGGTACAGCAACTTGAAGGAAAAGACCCAGAGAAAGCACACTAATCCCTCAGCTTAAGAAATGAAACCCAGAGAACTTGGCTGGCTGGAGAGGGTGGGCAAGAGGCCTTGCTTTCTGCAGTCTTCATGTCCTGACAAACAGCAAACCTTTCAGGGAGGCTGGGGCCAGAACCCCCAGCCCAAACGGCTGCTTCGGGTCAGATGGCATCCAGACAGGACGGCACTGTGGGATGACACCTTCCCCTCTTTGGTCCTGTCTGCTCTCAGCCTGCCATCTAAGAGCTTTGAACCAGGCGGGTATGGTGGCTGACTCCTGCAATCCCAGCACTCTCGGGGGCTGAGGAAGAAGAATCACAACTTCGATCCCAGCCTGGGCAACTTAATGACTTAGTGGACCCTGACTCAAAATTAAAAAATAAAAAGGGCGGGGAGAACCTGGGAATGTAGCTCAGTGTGAAAGACCTGGGTTCAATCCCCAGTATGACAATGAATAAATGAATGCTGTGAACCAAAGAGTGAGTGACTTCTGACTTTACTGAATAGTGGAAAACTTCCCAAACAGAGGTAGAGAATTGGACACACAGATAAGTGAGGCATATAGAACTCCAACTAGCCATGATCAAAAAAAATCTACATCTAGACATACAATAGTCAAGATCCCAGAAACCCAACAGAAGAAAAAAATCCTACACGCAGTTAGAGAAAAGAAACAAATCACCTACAAAGGAAAGCCCATCAGAATCACAGCAGACTTCTCAACACAAACCCTCAAATCAAGGAG
>NW_004624929.1:1032127-1069233 GCF_000247695.1 Heterocephalus glaber
TGATAATTTGAAATAGGAAAAAAGGTCCAAAGACGAAGTAGTGAAGGGAGGGGAAGGGGAAAGGAAAAGAGGGAAAGGAAAAACTATGAGAAAAGAAAAAAAAATGGAAATGAAATCTATGTAAATAGGTAAGGGCAGAGAGGTTGAAGGGTGCACAGGTAATGGGGAAAAAAATAAGAACCAAGATAGATTATGTACAGGTACAAACACCCAATGATAAATGTAAATGAATTGTATACCTAAAATGTACCAATAAAATGTACCAATAAATTTAATTTAAAAAAAAACACAGCCACCAGATCAACTGCCACCATTATTCCAAAGTGTTCATGCAGTGTCCTCAGGCTGGAGGTGAGATGCCAGGGGAGGCAGGGACTGCCCATTACCCACTACACCCCAGCCAAGGCAGCATGCCTGCTGATGAAGTCTGCTACCCACCTGACCAGGGCAGGAAGACATCTACAAACCCCTGCCAGCACTCGATGACATCTCTTGTTCTTCACATCAGTTCTGTATGTTATGAACTGATGCTCTGTACATCAGTTGTCCTCTCCAGGCTCAGGTATATTTTCCTACCAGCCATCCAACACACATACTATAAAATCTCAGCCTAGCTGGAGCCCCAGACTTTGAAAGATCTTCCAAATGCAATGAAGCATTAACACCCTTAGACTTTTGGGGGTTCTTCTAAACTAATCTCAGTTTCATAGGTGTTTTAAAACATCAGACATTTTTCCTAGAGAAACCAAAATGCCTTTATTGGAAAGCCTGTCCCCCAAATCTGCAGCTATAATCCAAGCTGTTGTAAAACCTACCTTCCCCTCAGTAGGCACATTCACAACCACTTACAAAGAGACTGCTACCACATGAGGTGAGGTCTGTGGAGACCCCAATTCACATGTGAAAACAACTGGACAACGACCCTGCACGGCTCTCTGTGGCTTATAAGGACAGGCTGGCCTCTTGTTGTTCTTTGCCTCTCCTCCCTTCTTTCCGCTTGCTCCCGTGACCTCATCCAGTCTTAAGCTTGATATACCAGGTAGGTGGGTATAATTCCCTTAGAGGGATCTCAGCCCAGGCCTCTCCCCTAACCTCCAGACCCCTATTAAACTGCCCATGTGCCACCTCCACTTGTATCCAACAGGAAACTCAATTGTGACCCCTCTGGCCCCAAACCCTTGATGTTCTCCCTCATGTGATCCCCCTGCAGCATTCCCCCTCAGGATCTGGCAATTCCACCTTTTAGATGCTTAAGCCAAAACCCATGGACACCACACAGAGCCCAGAATAGAGAGCAGAAAGATAAAAGCCACCTAGGTCAGAGAGACCTGACACCACAGGGTTGAGGCTAGCCATGCCCCACCTCAACTTCTAGAGAGCCATCATTTACCCCAGTGAGCCAAGCCACTGTTCATGAGATAGCAGATCAAAACCAAAATCTGAGGTGGGCAGGGTGGCACTCTGAGGGGCTGAGGCAAGAGGATTACAAGTTCCAATTCCACCTGGGAAGTTTTTTCAGACCCTGTCACAAAATTAAAAAAATCAAAAGGGCTGGGAATGTAATTCAATGTAAAGGCCCTAGACTCATTCCCTGGTACCAAAAAGAAAAAAGCTTCCCATGGATACACATTACCCCACACATACAAACCAAATTTAGAATGTAACTCAAGAGAACCAAGTCACCCAGGCATGGAAAAGCTTCTCTCTCAAGCCACCCTGAATTGTCCTTTCACAATGGAAGACGGTCATCAGCCACAGCTGCCAGCAAGTGCTACCCTCCCTGCTGCCTCTGGTCACTCCGTCCTGGTCCCTCACCCCCACGAACCCACCTTGCCTCAGGTGGGGTGTCCTCAGCCACTCTGAGAGACAGCAACTATCTGCCCACCTGCAGGACTCCATGCCAAGCCCCATTTGGGATTTTATGAACATGATCAGTTGTTCATCCACGTCCATGGCCTCCACAACCCAGGGCTGCCACCGCATTTGGCCTTCCAGTGCTCAACATGTGCCCTACAAAGAGCAGGCGTCCATTAACTTCATATTCCCTGCACGACTGCTCACCCTTCCCTAGTCTTATTCTTTTTTTCTGTGTTCCAGTACATTCCCTGCTACAATAAAATGCTGACCAGTGAATTACAGGATTTAACTATTTTCTTCCCCCATGTTGTCTTTCAATGGCATCTGTGGCTCCGGCTTTACCATCTCTGTCTTCTGAGGTGGGCAAAGCAGTTCCACAACACATGGGTCCAAAAGGCCTTCTGTTGGGTCCCCACTGAAGTCCTCCACGCTGGTTCTGCCAGCTTGTGATGGTTGAGTGATTGTGTCAACCTGAGAAGTTTGGTTGAGAAGCTTAGCTACATCGGCTCAGCAATCCCATGCCATAGGGCATGGGAGAACCATCCTAGGCTCTGAGCCTGGATGTTAAAAAGGGGAAGTGTGGAAGGACACAGCTGCTTCTGTTCCTTCAGAGGAGCTCCCGTCTTCACCTTGGACGTCATTGCCTGCCTTCCAGAGAAAACTCTTCAGCCTTCAATCACAGACCCATGGGCCTCCTCATACAGACTCCCTACAGGACACTGCAGTGAGCTCCAGACCTTCAACTGAATCATTCAGTCTCCAGTCATACGATTCTGTGGGTGGCCATTGTGAGCCAATCTTGTAAATCCTTGTATATTTGTATATCTTATGTTACATTTGTTTTTCCAGTATACTAACTGATACACAGCTGGAAAGTCCTTGTCCCCATTAGACTGGCTGAGCACCTCAGGCCCCTGCAGCCAACATTACAGTGCCCACTACACACTTCTCCCTCCTATGCAGGCTCCTTGAGGTCCATAAAAACAGACATAAGAGGGTGGGAGGCCTGGCCATGCACACATAGGCCACAAGATGGACAGGAGTGGGGTGTGTGGGGAATTCCAGAAAACACCTCAGGGGGCTGACTTTAGTGAGAGGAAAAAGCAAGCACCAGCAATCACCACCTGTACCCCAACCAGTGCCTGAAGCCAGCACCCTGACCACTCCAGTCCTGTGCGGGCAACATCACCCAGGAGGTGGAAGGCTTGTGAACAAGATATATTTTATCTCATCTCATCATGCTACCAGTTTAGTAGGTAGATATGAGCATACTTCATTCTTCAGTATTAATTCAGTGTTACTAATTTGCTACTTGTTCAACTGATACCCTGATTTCCCTCTTTAGAATTTAATAATTAGGATCTAAGCACTGGAAAGAGATTTTAAATCTCTCGGCCTGTACTTACATTTTAGTGAAGATTTTATTTTGTTCACAACTGAAATAAAAACAGTATCTTCTTTGGCACTGGCCTGCTGCCTATCAGCCTGGCCCCCCAATTTCTAACGCTATGGATGTGAGCACTACTCCCGAGCCTCAGTTTCCTCATCTGCAAAAAGCAGATAAGCAGAATATTTACAGGGTACCTGGGAAATGTAATGAAATAAAAAATAAAGTATTTCAAACAGCAGTTGAGAAGGTAGCAAGAACTCAATCATGTTGGTTATTAGAAGTCATGGCTGTAGTTTTTCTCCTCCCTCTAGCATGGGAGGAGGGGTCTCACTAAGTTGCCCAGGCTGACCTCAAACCTCTAGGCTCAAGCAATCTTCTTGCCTTGGCCTCCTAAGTAGCTGGAACTAAAAGTTCCTGGTTTCTCTATTTCTTTTTTTTTTGGTACCGAGGATCGAACTCAGGATCTTGCGCTTGCGAGCCAGGCTGCAGAACCACTGAGCTAAATCTCCGGGCCTTCTCTATTTCTTATTTGTGAAAAAAATGTCTTCACTGGCACAGTATCTCTGAAGACCCACTGTATAAAGTGCTCTCTCCTCTACCTCCAGCCAAGGAAGGAAAGGGCAGGAGCTAGCACTTCCTGAGCACCACTTGCTATCACACTAAGGCCTTGGGTGGGGGCAGATATTACCAGGCCATTTTGAATATGGAAAAACAGGCTGAGGTGGGGTCCCAGGCAGCAGGAGGTGGAGGTGGAGGTGGAGGTAGACTTGGAATCCACCAGTGCATACCCAACTAACATGCTCCTGTACACCAAAATCTTTGCTTTTAAAATAACCTGCCACTGGGCTGGAGATTTAGCTTAGTGGCGCTGCTCCTACCTCAAAAGCGCAAGGTCCTGAGTTCAATCCCTGGTACTGCCAAAAAAAAAAAAAAAAGAAAGCCTACCACTTAATGAGTTCTAAGGAGAAACTTCTGAGGGGAAGAACAGAATAAGTCTGAAATTTCAATCAGCCAAATTGAATATATTACCAATAATTTCTTTAGCTACTCAAGAATTGATTAGGCTTCAAAAAAGCCATTATGTGAACACTCAAAGCCCAACAACCCACACACATCATAACAAGCAGCGTTTTAGGGTCTCAGGAAGTGTGAGTTCATGTGTATCCTTTCCAGGCCCCAAGCTCAGTGGCTCACACCTAGGAGCTGCCCAGGCCGAAAGGAACAAGGAAGCAGGTCAAGTGCCGGTCAGTACACCTGATCTCCACACAGGAAGTACTGGGCATGGCTCCAACCCAGCACCAGGCATTGCAGCCTGAGGGTCCAGAAGCCAGGCAGGGAGCCCTCTCCACTATAGCCCTACAGATAACCTGGAGCGCACCACTATGCCTCTAGGACTTCAGATTCTTGAACTGTTACACCCACAAAGCATGAACCCCACTGTCTGTGGCCGATGTGAGGAAGAATCCTTTATCTTGTGTGGCTGTAGAGGGTAGTGATCAAGAGGCTAGGAGCATAGGCCCTGGAGCCCAACCACCTGGGTTCCTCAGCTGAGATTTACAGCTTGACCCTGAGAAACTCACTGGACTCCTCTGCACCTCAGTTTCCTCATCTGTAAAATGGGGATAAGCATGCGACAGTGAGGATTTCGTGAAATGATGTAAAATGACACAACAGTACTTAGTGCATAGTTAAATCTCAAGCAGTTCTCTTTTCTTTCTGGAGATCATTTTGGTTCAGAAATATATGAATATGAATATATAAATATAGAGGTATGACCAAAGAGAGTGAATGTTTAAGTAAAAATTTTAAAAATTTATTACAGTAAAAGACACATCACCAGTAGCCATCCTTATCCCACACTTAACCCATCATTCTTGTCTCTTTCTGGAGCAGTTCTCAAAGTCCTCTTTCATGTCTTTTCATGACTGCCTTGATGTCCTGAATCAATTCAGAACATTTACAGCAATTTCTGTCAAATAAAAACATTATGATATGTCTTCATCTACCTTATAAACCAGATCTCCCATGATGCAACTTCTGGCTCTTCCCAAAAACCAAAATGACCATGAAAGATAAACATTTTGAATCAATGCAGTATATCACGGCAGCCACAACACTGCTCACAAAAAAAAAGACTCCCAGAACTGCTTCAGAAAGTGGCAAGAATGATGGGACAAATGTGTTTGAAGTAAGGGGAGGTATCTGAGAGGGATTAATGGCACGTCTTTTACTGTCATAAAACTTTTAAATGTAAGCATTCACGTACTTTGTGAAAAAATATACATATAGATATATACAGATAGGTAGATAGATATATTCTATGAGATGCAATCCTAAGTAATCTAATAATCCTAAACAAGATTGCAGGAACAGACTACTGACCCAAGCCTGATGGCCTCTCAGGCACCCAGGGGGCCCTGAAGCCACAGTAGGCTCCACCATGATTAATTTGTTGCTAGCAAAAAAGTGGTCTAATATACTTCTGCACAAAAATGCCCCAGAATAAGAGATGTGTAAATGCACTTAAAAAATGACTTGCAGTGCCAAGCAAGAGACACACAACGCCAACCTACTGACATCTGCAGAGAAATGCCATAGCAAGACCAAAGTAACCAATGAATATGAGAGTCTCAGCTGCAATGGGCCCCATAGCTCAAACAAGAAGCCAATGTGACAACTATTCAAGATTGTGCCCCACACCGGGCCGAAGTTCTGGCATCTCTCCTATTCCTGGCAGTATCACAGAAGGGATGGAGGTGGCAGAAAACTCCAGGCTAACGCTGTAAGAACTGGGCACACTTTCTTCTGGCTGGTTTTGATGACAATCTCTCCTGCCTTTCCAAAAAGCATAGGCTGGGCCAAATGTGACCAGGGAGGACACCAGGGCCAAATGTGACCAGGGAGGACACCAGGCCAGCATCTGCAGCTGCTGAGTGGGGGGCCAGGCTGTTATGCTCCTCCAGGCAGCCCTCTTCCCTCTTACTCCTTCCTTCCCCAAGCTGTCCTTTCCGCTCTATCCCTTCTTCCCTCCAAGATCACCCTCACCCTACCACGCACTAAAATCCAGGACACGATTCAGATGTTCAGGCTTGACAAATGTCAAGTAAGGTTTTATTTGCTGCCAAAACCTTTCTGCAACTCTCAGATCGTGCCATTCTGAACCCTGGTGGCTATCTGACATCCAGATATCCACACCCCATCGCCCCGCCCCCTTGCCGGACAGAACCAGAGGGAGGGTGCCCAGGGATAGCCACACTGTGGGTAACAAGTCCTTCATTTACGCTTTGGGCTGCGGTTCCTCCCCAAGACCTTTCCTCAGTCGTGGCTTCCCTTCCACTTAGTGCCCTGTCCTATAACAGACAGTGCTTAAGCAGCAGCCCCAGTTGCAGTTCAGGCCAAGGCCCAAGTCCCGAACACACTGTTTCGCACAGGAAGGGAACTAAGGACAGGAATCTCACTGCTGTGCAGATGGAAAAGGTCGTCTGTGAGGACCCCTGAAGTATGCAGCAGGTGCCACTCCACAGGGTCACAACCCCCCAAGGCATGGTCCCCTCAGAGTTCCCTAAGGTAACAAGAAACGCACCAGAAGGCTGTCCTTGGAGTTATCTCGACCACCTGGCTTTTAAATAAAAGAAAGATCTTTAAAATATCCACTTGGTCTGACATTTTATTCGAGTTAGCGCTCCATCATGACAAGTGACCAAAGCCAAACGTCTAAGGAAGCAGAATCGGGGAAAAGTGTCCTTCTATTACAGGCGCTTGAACTGAAGCAACCCCCACCCCGTACCATTTTTCTGTCTCCAAAAGTCCAAAGCTACCTGAGTCGCACACAGACCTGCCGGTGCCCGCCCCACAAACCGAAAATTCGGGCTCTCCTGCTCAGGACAAACCCCCTGTAACTGCACTTGGCGGGACCCCGCCTTTTAATCTCTTTTCCGAACGGCCCCTGAGGGACACCCGGGTGACGCTGCAGCGTCCAAAGGCTGCTTTGGGGACAGCGTCCATGGGGTCCCCGGACAGGTTTTTCCTCATTAAAGCCTCTGCACTTCAGAGGTACTCGAGCCCAAAGTCAGCAGATAGCACAACTCATAAAACTCAGCATCCCAGAAATCCACCGAGGCTGTGACGGCCCCGCAAGTCCACGTCACCAGGCGCCACCGGCCCGGCCCGGCCCGGCCCGGCCCGGCCGGCCTGGCCTCGACTGCAGGTCCAACCTCAGCGGGCGCCACCATCTCGGCTCGCCGGGACAGGCCCCCGGCAGCCACCCCGAGCAATCCCTCCATCGGCTTGTCCTCGGCTTGCGGGGACAGGCCCACCACCAGCCAGCCCTCTGGTCAGGGGACCCCGACTCTGCCGGCCTAGCACTCACGGTTCCATCTCGGCGGCCCGGCCCCGGCCCGGCCCCGGCCCGGCCACTGCGCGTCCCAAAGCTGCAGTGGCAGCCGGAGCCGGAGCAACGGGCCACGGAAAACGCGGCCGAGCGCGACGCGCGGTCACGTGCGCGGAAGCGGCGGTGGGCGGGCTGCTGCGGGCCGGGCGGGGATAGGGTGGGGATAGGGCGGGGCCGCCCCTCTCGGGAAGGCTTCTCCGGGAAGGCCAACGTGGGCGCTCGCTAGCTCTCTCCCAGCGCAGAGGCAGGGCGAGGGGACAACAAAGGGGCAGGAACTCCGGAAGGCGCACCATCTTTAGAGATCACTCACCACCTTAGTCTGGAAGTCGCTACACGGACAGGTTTGCTTCCTCTCTTTTCCTCCTCTCCAAAGGTGAGATGATTGTGCACAGAACTTTCAGAATCACTTTCAAGTTTGGTGCTGCGCTAAGGCATGGACTCATTATCTCATTGTGTCTCCCCAGCAATCATTAAAAACAAATGCCCTCATTTCAAGGGCACTTGCTGGTTTCTCTACTAGCCCTGGCTCTACTGGTGCCTGCAGTTGGGGAGTTAGTCTCCCGGGTACTGGTGCCCTTATCTGCCCTGCCTTGGTAGTGTAGGAGCTTTTAAGCATCAGCCCCGACCTGTAAGACTGAAACAGATTTTATTTTATTCCCAGTGTTTAAGCAGTGCCATTCCACCACCATTCCCAGTGAGGTCACTCTACCAGCTCTTATTTGTCCTTCTCTTTCCAGGACCTGTCACCCAGCCTAATACAGAAAGACACCCAGCATATGTGTATTGAACAGATGAGTCAGTTGGATGTGTTGGGGGACTAGCAGTGTACCAGCTTATTTTCTAATAGTTTAAAGAATGCAGAACACTTGCCCATGGAGTCAGAAGGAAGAGAGTGACAAGGACCAGTATAATCTCCAGGTGAGAGGTGGGGAGTGCTCCTGCCTTTTGACTAGGGTGAGCAGCTGATGCTGGATTGCTTAGACTTTCCTGGTTCATATTAGCGCTGAAAGTCCAAGTCCAGGCAAATCCAGGAAAGTCCCTTAGTCCCAGGCAAACCGGGACAGTCGGTGACCCTACTTCTGGCCTATGTTTTTTCTGAGTTGCTGAGGAAAACTGTCTTAACATTTAAAGAATATCTTATCTTGGTTCCTTTGAAATGAGAACCTGAGAAAGTAGTGCTTTGTAAACTTTGTTGGAACAGATACAATGTCAGGGAAAGGAAGAGAGAATAAAATAAGGCAGGCTTCAAAGGAGCACTTTTAAGTGGGAGCAAGTTGGACAAAGCTTCAGGGCACACAGCTGGTTGCTTCCTCTTGCAGGGGAGTGCCAAAGAAATGGACAGAAACTACTGTGTGCAGAAACAAGCTGTTGGCTCTGTGCTGTCACCTCTCTCATGGGTCAGTCTGACCTACACATCCAGCTGACTTTACATGACCCCTGCAAGAAGCCACTGGGAGCCAGTGCCTGAGGGTACCAGTCTAGCCAGTATGAGTAAACAAGCCTCTCCCCTGTAAGCCAGCACCCAGGGGCTCCTTGGTCCAGGGGTCTGAAGGGCAGTGTCCAGCACTGCAGCTGCCTCTGTAGAACCCCAGCTGACCTCCTCCAGAAGATGCCATTCTAGCAGGGTGAGGTGACACACACCTGTAATCCCAGCACCTGGGTGGCTGAGGTAGGAAGGATTTTGCAAGTTTGAGGCCAGGTGCTACACAGTGAGTTCAAGACCAGCCTAAAATACATAGTGAGACCCTGTTTGAACCCCCCTCCCAAATTAGATGCCAATCTCGAACTCCTGGACTGTCTTCTCGAGTCAGGAGGCTTGCTTGTCTTTGCCAGGACTTTCAAGGACTCTTTGTTGGCCTGAATCCTACAGTGGAGGCTCTCTTCACCCAAGAGCATGGGGTGACACACCAGGAACAATGCCACAGTCATACTTGATGGATAAATTGAGACATAAGTGTCTTTATGGAGAAGCAAAACTCCAGCTGGGCATGGAGGTGCATACCTGTAATCCCAGCACTCAGGAGGCTGAGGCAGGGAGATTGCAAGTTGAACCCCAGCCTGGGCAACTCAGTGACTTATTGAGACCCTGTCTCATTTAAAAAAAAAAAAAAAAGATACATGGAGATGTAGCTCAGTGAAAATGCCTGGATCAATCCCCAGTACTGAGAAAAAACAAGCAAAACTCCATCTTCAAGTCCTGATGCGGCTTGAGGTAGAACACAACAGGTGTTGCTGGATGTGCTGCCCTGAGAGCAAATACAGCTCTTTGCTGGTGCATAGGTGGATGGCTGGATGAGAAGAATGGCGAGAGCACAGCTGTCCCCGCCACAGCATTCTTGCCAAGTTCTGCTTGGCCCTTCCTTTCCTAAGAGACAGAGAAGCAGGACCGTGCCCCACTGCCCATGGACCCACACACCCCAGATACAGGGCTCACTGGAGCCGAGTGTGATTATGTGTATGCCCATGCACCCCTTCCCTTCTGAGCTAATTAACACTTGGCTCCAGCCATCTCCTACATAACAAACCAAGTGCTGCCTAACTGGAGTCACCATTTGCTGCAAACTGAGGTAGGCCGGGCTGGGCACATAGTGGGTCTGTTCAGCTTTGAGGCCCAGGGTCTCAATGGAAGCCTTTGCTTTGGTCTCGAATGTGCAGAACAAGGGGCTTTGTTCTAATTTCCTAGGTCTGGCTTCAGTGGTATGACTCAAGTAAATACAGGACAGGGAGGAAGAGCCACATGCAGGAACGCTGGGTAGAAAGGTCCACAGTTGAGCATGACAGTGCCCGGGGTTAGGGCAAACCCAAAAGCGTGGTGGAGAGGGCTTTCAGACAGTGAGCCTGGCCTTGCAGTGGTAGCAGCACAGACACCCACCTTCACCCAGGGCCTAAGGCAGTGGCTTCCTCAAATCCAGCTCCCTGGTGCCTTTTCCTCCTAGAGTAGTCGCATGCTGTATTATAAATTACTTCTTTTTCATTGCTCATTTAGACTACAATTAGGGTAACTTATTTTTTAAAGTTACAGAGGCATGTATGGTATCTCAGGAATTCCATTTTAGGATTTAAAAGTAAGTGCTAGAAATAGTCCTTATTTTAAAAAGAGCTTGGCAGGGAGTGGGGGGATCTCCTTTGAGAGCCAGGACCCTAGGACAATGGGGCCAGCTTGGCTCAGAGCTGTCTACTGAGGGTGGAGGACAAACCTATGCCAATAAGAAGAGTAAGAGAATGAGCAAGAAGGAGAAAGGGGAAACCAGGACTCCAGCCAGAGAAGTTCGGAGCTGTGCCCCAGGAATGCATGGGAGCGAATGACGCTGAAGATGAAGAAACCCGGGGCCCTGTCCCCTTTCTGCACTGCTTAGCTGGCTTTCAGATGCCTTCTCCCCACACCCCGGCCTGCACACACCTTCTCAGAGCAGACTGCTCACCAGCCTGGCATACCGTGCAGTCACCCCTTGAAGCCTGTCACTTCCAGGCTATTTCCCTCCTTTAGGGTAACCAACAACCCTGATTTCTCTGGGACTGGCAGGTTTTTAGCACACTGGACTTTTAGTGGTAAAGCAGGGTGAGTTGGTCACTCCCCCTCTGGCCTTTCATCTCCAAGGCCAGCAGGTTTCCTCTGCCAGCTAGAGGGCTGGGCAGAGCCCTTCTGCACCCCAACTACTCGAGCCCTTCCCCAATGGGCACCTCAGAAGCCTCAGGCTGCTCAGGCAATAAGGTCCAGGTTTCAGACACTTGTGCTGGGAAGACAGGGCAGAGGGCAGAGATGAGTCACCCCCTTCAGACTCAAAATTCTATGAGCATCTGCCCTCTGGGTTTTAGAACCAGGAGGGACTTGAGATCATTCTATGAGATGTGCAGATCAATCTCCAGGAAGTGTAATGACTGATCCCAGCCAGAGCCCACCAATCCTCCTGTCTTGGTCAGCAAACTTCCAGCTGCTACGTTAGGCAATGTTAGTGGACAGGAGCCTCAACCCACAGCCCAGTGTCAACACGGGACCTGGTCTCTTCCAGAAAAGCTTGCTATGGTTGAACTGCATCCCTAAAAAGATATTGAAGTCTGAACCACCAGTGCCTATGGAATGTGGCCTTGTTTGGAAATAGGGTCTTTGTAGGTAATCAAATTGAGATGAAGGTTCTAATTCAAAGTGATGGTGTTCTTATAAAAGGGGAAACTGGGATGCAAAAAGACACCCGTGGAAGGTATATAATGAGAAGACATGGGAAGAAGGTGGTCATCTACCAACCAAGGAACATCGGAGGCAACCAGAAGCCAGGAGAGAGGCCTGGAACAGATTATCCCTCACCACCTTCACAGGGAACCTCCCTGTGTTTCTGCCAACCACCCCACCAACTCCTGGATTTCAGACTTCCAGCCTTCAGAACTGTGAAAGAGTAAGTCGTTTAAGCCCTGGTTCGTGGCACTTTCTTACAGTGGCCCTAGCACACTACTGCAGAGCCCCAGCCTTCACATTTCCAGGGTGTGGCATGCTGCAAGCTTCAGGCCCAAGCCCCCACCTCCAGGTCTAGCCCCATCTGGCAAATGATGCTCTTTCAGTTGCTAGAGCTGAGTCAGCACTGTAGCTGGATGAGGACCAGGGCCCCAGGAGGGCAGGTAGGGGTGCTTCCACCCACTCTGCTCTCCAGGAAATCAGAATCTCATTTTCCCTTTCTGTCTGGTACAAGATATAGGAAAGGGGGAGGGGAGGGAGGAAAGGAGAGAGGGATGGAGAGAGGGAGGGAAGGAAAATGGAAGGCAAGAAAGAAAGACAAAGAGAAGGGGGGGAAGAAAAAGAAAAGAGAGGGAGAGAAAGAGAAAAAGATAAGAAAAGAAGAAAGAAATTTCTGCCTGGGCAATAGCTTTGCTCATTCTAGGGTACATGGCAAAAATAAGAAAGCTTGGATGAACCACCAAGAAGAGATCTGATAAGTGTGTAGCACTTCCAGGGCTGACATTCCGGGTGTGGTACAAATGTGGGTGGCCAGGATGTGCCCTAAGCACAACATTGTGCAACTTGGAAGCACTAAATAACAAATGGAAGAAAGCACTGTGGTGTAGATCAAGTGGGCACTGTGCACCCGAGAAGGCTCCACTTCCCTGAGGAAGTGTTTCGGCCTGGACCTAATTATACCTTCCTCCTGCCTCAGTGACGTGGGGCAGGGTAGAAAGCTGGTCAGCAACGAAGTCTTGGCTGAGATAGCAAAAAGAGGTATGGTTCCTGCACATGCATGCCAAAAGGGCAAGGGCACACACTGCCTCTCAGGCCAGGGATTGCAGAAGTACTCAAAGTACCTTACAGAAACCTGTGATCTCTAGAAAGGAATTATCTGTCCAATATTCCAAAAGGGGGTGGACTTCTGGGGGAGCAGCTCAATGGTGAAGCACTTGCCGAGCATGCACAAGGCCCTGAGTTTGATCCCAGCACCAAAACAAAAAGGAGATGCTCAGCTCTACAGCTAAGAAAGTTCCCTATGTGCTTGGAAGAGCACTAGGATAAGGGTAAGTGCTGGAGTGACCAGGGTTACCAGGGTTGTCAGGGTTGCCGGAGTTGTGGGGCTGACACTGCTGTTAGCAACCTGCATCCTGAGAGGCACACTTGGGCCTCCCCAGGTCAGCCAGGATCTGGGTGATACAAGCAGAGCAGTGAACAACGGGTGGTTGCCAGACGGCCTCCCTCTGAGTATTAGTTTTTAACTAGCATTTCCCTGTTTCCTGAGGTGGGCGTCTCTGCATATTAATGGTCTTTAGGTTCCTCATTGCTACCCCTGCTATCCTGGTGCTTTGTGGTGTTGGTGTTGGTGGTGGAAGACCTCTAAATAATGGTTCTAAATAATGGTTCCTTACACAGTAGAGATACTGGAAATGCCCCTTTCCTCATGCTGCAGGGCAGGCAAGGCTGTCTGCTGCAAGCTGTCCCTCCACAACCTCCAAGAGCACAGGTGCCACCCAGCTCTTCCCCACAGTAAGCAACCAACCAACAGGGAGGTGAAACTCTGGTGGGGACTTGAAAGCTTCAATCCCACCTGAGTTTTCTATTTTCTAGAATCTAACTGAGAAACACCCAAATGTCTCTGAATCTCACCTGTCATCAGACACTACCCTTTGGACAAAGCAGGTCTGGGTGCCCTGACCAGTGTCCCTGGGGTACTCAGGCTCCAACTCCATGTCCAGCCTCTGAGAACCTCTGCCCACCCATCCTTTTGGCCTAGACACCCACCAGACAGATGAGGCTGCTAGTGTCTAGTTCACATATTATGACTTTCCTCAGTTCATGCACTAATCACCCAGGCAGGAAAGAAAGTCATTCTGTAACATGCATGACCTGCAGTTCACAGCAGTAGCCCCAAGGACTGTTCCACAGTGTTTAATGGTGCTGTCTGCTCTAAGCAAACAAAGGGTCCATTTGTTTGTTTGTTTGTTTGTTTGTTTTTTGAGACCAGGGTCTCACTATGTAACTCAGGCCAGTCTCACTATGTAGCCCAGGAGGGCCTTAAACTAGCAGCGATCCTCCTGCCTCAGCCTCCCAAGTGCTGGCATTACAGGCGTGCACCACCACGTCCAGCTAGGGTCCGTTTTAACTCAGATAGTAAGAGGAGACCCTGACAGAGAGGCTCTGAAACCAAACAGAAGATAAAGAGGTGAAGAACCAGAGGCCAGGCATGGTGGTACACGCCTATAATCCCAGGACTCTGGGAGGCTGAGGCAGGAGTGTCATTATGTTCAAGCCCAAACCCACACTTGGCTTTTGCACCCACCTATTTTGGACTCTTGTCTCAAGATAAAATAACAATAAAGGGTTAGGGGTGTAGCTCAGTGTGAAGGCCCTGGGTTCAACCCCCAGTACTGAAGGAGGAAAAGAAGTTCTAAAAGAGGGTCCCATCGCAGGGTCAAATCCTTCAGGACCACACAGGGTGAGAATAAAGGAGCTTATGTTTAGAAGGTCACTAGTGACCAAGCAGGAGCATGACTTTTACGACCAGTTTGATGATTCCAGGATGATAGGAAGAGGCAGGACGGGGAGGAGCATGCCGCCATGAGCTTTCTTGGGTATGTTCAGACAGGGCCCCAAGGAGAAGAGCCTCCCAGCAGGAGACTCTGCAGTGCCAAGGGGAAACTTCCCAGGGAGAGAGGAATGGGTGGGGGGGGGCTTATGGTTTGGGTGACACACTCAGCAACAAAGAGGGGAGTCTCCCAGACAGGGCAGTAGCAATCTGGGGTTTGCTTGGCAGATGTTGGCACAGTTTCATGGACTATGCAAATAAGCAGGTCCTACATGGCCAAATATATGTTTATTTGGGGGTCTATGTAAAGCAACTAGATGTGTAAGAATTTGAGTTGGGCACTCCTGGGCTTTGAGCTAATGATCCTGTAACTGAGTAAAGGTCCAATTCTGCTGCCACTAGATAAAGCCAACAACTGGAGAGACAGAGTGACGGGAAGAGAAAGAGCTTTATTAATAACAAGCCAGCTTGGAAGATGGGGTCAAACACCCTTAGTGACCATCCTGGCACCTACCCTAAGCTTGAACCTTTGATGTGACTTTTGCAAGGGGAGGGGTACAGGTCCCAGACAGGTAGACACCAGCACTGTTTATTCATCTTGCTTTGGAGCTCAGTGAGCACCCTGAGTTCCCTGACCATGTGAATCTAAATACACCTGCCTGTTCTGAACCCTGTCTCATAAAATAACGATAAACAATAAAATAAATTCTGTTGATCAGTTTCTGATTTTTGTTATGGTCCATTCCTGCTGTGTTCTTCTGACCGTTGGCATTCCAGGTGTGACCTTGCCCACAGCCAGGGGGCTAGGAGTGTTCAGAAAGAAAAAGTGTCCCATATTCCTAGCTGGCCTTGGTGTGCAGTTTAATCGGGCAAGCAGACAGAAAAGAAAATCTGTCTCAGAGAGAGAATTTCACTTGTGCCAGGAAAATTTTTCTTTACCCCATTAGGTACCTTCCATCCTAACCTGCTGGGAAGAAGAAAAGAATATGGGAGCCAATGTGAAGGGACCAGTTTAACCTAATGATGACAACATGGTAGTGGAGCAGCCAGATTTCCAGATGTTGAAGACAGCATGTTTGCTCTCCAGTGTGGCTGGGCTGAGAGAATTCTATGTGGACAAAAAGTTATAAGCATATGGGAAGAAGTCAGAGGTGGAAGAAGACTGAGACATAACGGAAAGGGGAACAATTGATAGAGGACAGCCCCTGGGTGGTGAAGGGGAGCTGTAAGACATGGGCATGAGTGGAACATAACCCACCCCGAAGTCTACCACTGGGCCCTCATACATGTATCTGCTCAGGCCCTAGGTCCACAGCCCTTCCAAGTCCTATGTGACAGCGCCTTTCTCTGTTTCTCAGCCAGATTTGCACATAACTCGTAACTCCTCAAGCACTTAAAGATAAGCACGTGCCAAGGCATGGTGGTGCACATCTGTAATCCCAGCACTCCAGGAGGCTGAAGTAGGAAGACCACAAGTTCAAATCCAGCCCAGGCAACTTAGTAAGACTCTATTTCAAAATTAAAAATTAACAAGGGCTGGGATATAGCTCATTGAGAAGGTCCTGGGTTCAGTACCACACACATACACACACACACACATACACACACACACGCACACGCACACAAGCATTAAACGAAGGAAATTATCTTTCTATCTTTGAAATAGTGGGGATAGAAAAATCAGTCTTATCAGGGATACTTAATGTCTCTTCTTGTCAAAGAAGAAACAAAAGACAGTTATTAATCACTATGGCGAAGTATCATCAGTAACTTGAATCCTCTGAAATGTTTACACAAGTAGACAAGTCAGGCAGTGGGGAAAGACTTGGGTCTACCTTAAATAGAAACACTCTTCTCTGACCTTAAACTTGACTGTCAACTGCCCACATGTATTAATCCAAAGAGGGAGGCTGGCCAGCTTGGAAATGTGCAGAGGGGAACCAGCCAAGGTCATTATTAACAGTGGCCACTGAGCTTTGAGTCATGAGCCAAGGCTTTTGCCTGCCAATATTCTATCCTATTGGCAAGTCGTCAAGGGAGGAAATGGGTGCGGGCTCCCTTCGCCCTGCTGCCCCAAGTCACTCCACTCACCTTCGGGGTTCCCCATCCTGGTCGAAATCCAGTCTAGGCCAATTAAAGAAGAATCCATGAGGACAGACCCCAGGCAGCTACCCACCACCACCACCCAGGTGCTTCTGATGTGCAGCCAGCAATACCTTGATTGACAAATCCCATGCCCACCATTAACAGTTTTCACATGAGCTACATCAGCCAGGAAATGAGGCAGCATTCTGGACATTCCTTCAAAGCTTGGTCACTGTGAAGCCTCTGCTAAAACAGCTTCTCCCTTCTGTGTGCTGCTGCCAGCAAGATGGAGGGCCAGCCCCAGGCCCCGATGAGGTCACCAAAGTGAAGAAATGTTGCTTCCAGAAATCTCTTGGGTGGGGATGTGGCTGGGCATCCTTTCTGTGGCCACTTCATTACTCTAGTGTTTTATAGAAGAAAATAAATCAGAGAAGCAATATGCAGATTAGCAGAATGGTGAACCACAGATTTTTGAGGTCAGAACTCTAAAGGAACATGGCTATCACCTTCAGGGCCCTTGAACCCTTCAGAGTTTAAGCCAGGGGCTGGCTGGCTGCCTGATGGGCATGCATTTCCTCATTTTCCTCCTGATAGAACCCTATGTGCTCTTGATATCCAGTCCTTCCTCCCTTGAAGACCTAGACCTTAGGGAAAATGGGCTCCACCTCTGGTTCTTGGGGTGCTCTGCTGTCCCTCCATCTACTTCTATCCTCTCACCAGTATGTGCTCAGGAGAGGGCAAGCAGCCTTGTTTCCATCATGACATGAGCTGGTTTTCTTTGAAGCTTTCTATTGGAGTGCAGTGTACAAACACAGAAATATGTACAAGCCCTGTATCCAGCTGGTTACATATTTACCAACTAGATACATCTGTATAACCAGCACCCAAACCCAGAAGCAGAACATTACCAGCACCTTCTGCCCCTCCCAGTCCTGTCCCTTTAAGGTAATCTCATCCTGACCTCCAATCGTGTGGAGTCATTTTGCCTGTTTTATTCTTTTTATAGAAAGAGAATCTAAATGTACGTACTCTTTGTCTGGCTTCTTTTGCTCAACATTTTGTGAGCTTCTTGATTGTTGTGTGTAGCTGTGAGTTTACTTTATTGCTGTACAATATAGTCAATTGTGGAATAGGCCAAATATATCTATTCTATTGCTGATGAGTACTTGGCTAGTTTCCAGCTTAGGAGTATTACAACTTGTACAGTTACAAACATTTTCATACATGTCTTTTGATGGGCATCTGCATTATTTCTGTAGGGTACTCAGCTATGAGGAAATGTTGGACCAAAGGGAATGTGTATGTTTGACTTTAGTAAATACTGCCAAACAGTTTCCTACAGTAATTACACAAATTTGCATCCCCTCTGCAGTGTATGAAATTTCCATGCCCTTTCCAACACACCCCTCTTCTTCATTGTTACTATTTTGAGGGAGTGTAGAGGAGATTCAAGGAATGTTGTTGTAGACTTCAAGTTATTTATTTTCTTTTAGAGATAGCCATGAAAAGCCAGGCCCTTCTCACCCTAAGCATGAATGAAAAGCAACAGTCTAATAGTTATTGTTGCAGCCAATTGCTACCAAATTTAAAAATGAAAGTACTTGGTTACATCCTTATGCTGCTGGATTAACCAATTTGATCCATTACACTGGTGCCTCAGATCACAAACTTAATTATTTCCACGATTCTGGTCGAAAACCAAATCAATGAGAACCAAATCAAAATTCCCCATATGGTCAACATTGAATCTTATTATCCACACTGGTTTGCTTTGGTTTTTTGTTATCTGGAGCTGAATGCATCTTTAGTGTTATCTTTACAGAGCACTTAAGTCTTGGCATACTCTTGAAGGGCAGTGTTACAGCCTTCATTTGTCTGATGTGGAAAGTGATCACGTCGTGAAATTCAGTGATTCATCCAGAGCCAAGGAGTTCATGGAGGGCTGAGTTAAGATATAGATCCCAGGATTTCAGCTCCTAGCCTACTCTTTTTCCACCTTCCCTTTCCTGGCAGGGAATACAATTTTGTCGTGTCTCATTTTGTGGAAATAACCCGTGAGTCCTCTGGCCACGTAGCTGAAGCTTTTCAGCCATGGCAGATTACATAACTGATATGCACACAGCCCTGCCAGTTGTGTGCAAATGATCCGTTTTCAAAGAATCTCCTTTGAAAAGGTTTTCCTTTGAAAATGGGTCATTAGCAGCTGTGTTCATTACTTGGTCCTGTTATGAGGAAACTGTCAACCATGTGAGGTGAGTGCCTGGTCCTCCAGGCATGACAAAACCAAGGTGGCAAGAAGAGCGGGAATGCTGTAGTAGCAGGATTGCCTTCCAGTGAGGCAAGTGCAGAAGCTGTCACTAACAGCCGGCCTGCCCAGAGGCCCCAGAGCATTTCACTGATCCTGTAAAGGAACAACTCACTGAGATAAAGTATCAATAAAGCATCTGAGGACGGCTCCATGACCTAAAACACTTCCTCACCATGGGAGTTTTTGTGATTCAGCCAAACTGCTCTGTCTGCAAAATAAAATATTAGAAAGCACCTGCAGTCTGCTTGTTCTCAAGGGAGGGAGCAGAATCTGCCCTTTCCAACATGGTGAATTCATCTTCAGGATCCTACTGAACTGATGAGGTTGTTCCAGACCAAAGTTTCTCATGCTTGCTGTAGGACAGGCAGCCAAACTGCTCAGGTCATTCCCCCAGCTTACAAACCTCCAGTGACTTTCCGTTGCAGTTCTCATGAAAGCCACATTCACTGGTCTGACCTTCCAAGCTCTACTGACCTGGTCCTGTCTATCTCCCTGACTACTCCACTCCAGACTTCCTAGTCTTTTGTGTTACTTGAACAGAGCCTGTTTTTGTGGTCTCAGGGACTTTGCCCCTGTTTCTCTTCTGGAACTTTCCTCCCAGCTCATTGTAGCTCCTCATCCTTCAGTTGGAAAACAAATGTCACCTTTTTAAAGAGCCTTTCCTGAACACCTGCTGTGAAGCAGCACCTGCCACTCTGTAGTGTTTCCCAGTTTGTTATCTTGCCAGCACTCATCACAACATGCAATCATCACTTGCGATCTGCAGCCCCCGGGACAGAAGGGACCCTTTCTGAATTGCTCACTCTTATATCCCATCCCCCACATCTAGGACAACAACAGAAACACAGAAGATATTCAACAATTAGTTGAACAGATTGATAAATGAATAAAAGGATGGTCCAATCATAGATTAACCAGATGTGTGGCTTTTTCTCTGCTACCCACATTGAGACCACTTCCCTATCCACTAGCTCCTTTGCCAAAGAAACATGGGGGGTAGGGGGGGGCAGTAGAAGGAAGCTAGTAGGAAAAATTGTATCTTATTTCAACAATATAATCTGAAACCACCCGTGGGCTCATTGACCTGTCTGGTCTCTCAGAAGGCCGCATGAGAGATTGTGGGGCTCATCCACAGGATGTGATCTTGGCGTTTATTTTTTTTAATGAGATTTTTCACTCAGTAATCATGACCATGGCCGTGATATATTGCTGATTAATCCCCTGGGAAGTCATTAGGCTTCTCAAAAGGGTTCACAATAAATGTGATACATTTTCTTCTGAGCACAAATGTATAATTATTAGCACGTGATGGGTGATACAAAAATGACAGCCAACACTTGCCTGCCCCTCGGTCCTTTAAACGAGGTCTTGCTAAATTGCTAAATTATGGAGGCTGGGCTTGAATTTGAGATTCTCCTACCTCGGCCTCTCAGAGTGCTGGGATTACAGGCCACTCTTCAGCATGGTGTAAGGAAATTGTTATTAGCGTCCCCCACTTTGAAAAACCTACTTCAAGCTTCCGGGAGCTTCAGGCCCTGAGCAAGGCAACACTCAAGTCACAGAGCTATTTGGTAAAAATCAATCTAGGTTCCTTGCCTCGTCCAGATAAGAGTCCATTTCTCACACCTGGATGCATTAGGGCACTAGGTCAACGCAGCCATTGGCAGTGGCCGCACTTCCCCACCAGAACAGGGCGGTGCAGAGAGGAAGGGGCGAGAGCCCTGCGGCCAGCCAGCTGCAGGCCCCGAAGCTCTCGCCTGCCCAGCTGCGGGACGGGGAGCCGGAAACCAATATGGCCAGGCCCAAAGCACTGCTCCTCGGGGCGTCCCTAATGGCCTCCCGGCGCATCCTCACCGCGGTGCCACTTGGTCGCGAAACCACGCGCCCCCGCCCCGGGCAGCGCACAGACTCAAGATTTCCGCCAGGGCCCACAGCCTGGGCCCCCAAGGCACAGGGTCGGCGCGCTCGCTCCCAGACGTTAGGGGTGGGGTGGGGGATCGTCGCCCCAAAGCCAGGACGCGAAGGGCGGGAGCCGTGCGGCGTGGGCGGGGAGGGAGAAAGAGGAGGAAGCGGGGGGAGAGGGAGGAGCCAGGCGGACCAAAGCCCGCAGGTCCCTTTCTCCCGAAGTGATGCTATGGGCCCCGGGCGGGGAAACTGGCCCTCGACCCCCAAAGCGCGCGCCGCAGCCTGAGGCCCGGCCAGGCGGGGGGCGCAGCGGCTCCGCGCCCACCTGTAGTAGCGGTCATCCTTGCCCGGCGCCAGGTCCTCCTTCAGCTCGCGGTACGCCTCCTGCAGCCGGCGGCACAGGTGCTTGAGCTCACTGCAGAGCGGGGGCTCGAAGGCAGGGTACTCGGCGTCCATGCCCGCCGCGCTCCGCCTCGCCTTCCTCGCCCCTTCTCCGCTCCCAGCTCCGGGGACCCGGGGCCGCCAGCGCTGGGCGGGACCCGGAGAGGGAGGAGCGGGAGCGGGGGAGGGGCGCGGCGAGTGGGGGTGGGGCGGGCTGGGTCGCGGACCCGCCGCCCGCCGGGGGCTGAGGAGGAGGCAGGACCCGAGGTCATCTGCCGCCCGAGACTAGGAGGAAGCCCTGCCCACGCTGGGGCTGGCGTTGGGCAGGGAAGAACATGGAGTCTCTCGAGAGAAAGAAAGAAAAAGGACTGGAGTCCGCTGGTGTGTTCAGAACCGCGGACAGCTCCCGTGGGTGACCTTGGGTTTTGGGTCCACCCGGCCCAATAAGAACACATTTTGAACTAAGCCTGTTACGCACATGTCGTGATAGTTGTGAGCCTGCGGTGGTGGCTCAGGCCTGTAATCTCAGCACTTGGGAGGCTGAGGCAGGAGGATCACCTGGAGTTGAAGACCAGCCGGGGCTACATACTGCGTTCAAGGCCAGCCTGCCTGAACTACATAGCGAGACTTTGTCTCAAAAACAAACAAACAAAAAAACAAAAACCGAACAAACAAACAAAAAAACCCCACAATGAAATGCAAGGAAAATGTCTTCTTATATGTACTATAGCCATCAAAAAATGTGTGGGCAAAGAAATCTCTCATTCTCTACAAGCTCAACACAAGTGTGCAAAATAAAATCTTACATGTCCTCCTTGGGATTACTCATCCAAAGAGTGGTTCAATTTCCCGCAAAATTTTTAATAAGTGAAGAAGCAGTTTGTTCCAAACGGTGCATTTCTACCTGACTCCAGGACAGGTTTCCATGCAAGACTGATCTTACATGCATTGGGGATACCTCCGACAAGTACACATTTGGGAGCTCAACCTGCACAACCGAATCCAAGCTTTAGAATATAGGTCCCAGGAATCTAGTTTTTAATGTTCCCCAGATGAGTCCAATAGTCATTCAAGTTATATGTTCTCAGAATTCCCATAGTTCTTACTACGTTTACCTATCCTCAGACTCCACCCACCCTTCCTTGCTTTTTTTTTAAATAACTTTATTATCAAACACACACACATACAAAAAATTAAAACCATTCAAAGAAGAACAATCCAACCTTCCTTGTTTTTTACTTTTATCATCATTTTTTTCTTCCTCTCCTTACATTTTGGAATAACTTTGTTGGCTAGCCAAGCTCTAGGCTCTCCTATCAGACTTTGCAAATCTTTCCACAGCTTGTAATCATCCTACACTGTGCAATTAGTTGTGCCTTAATTCATTAATGTGAATATTTATATTTATTAATTTCAGGATGATAAAAAATGCACTCAGAATTGGAAATACTCAAAATACAGTGTAGCAAGAAGTGTACTAAGAAGAGCTCCTTCAGGAAACACACATGCAGATTTGTGTTCCATAATGAGAAAGAGACTCTGAGTCCAGCATGGGCAAATATTTTGAGGTGATGAATGTAGGAAAATGTCATTCATTTAACTTTACTTTTTCTTGATAGCTGGGCTAGGAATAAAACCTTTCTTTGGAAATGATTTCCCACTTTCCCTAGAAGTGCCTAAATTTTTAAAGCACTTCTCCATTGTCTCTTAGATTCTAAACCACTGCTAAGAAGTCCAAAGTTATTATAATCCTAATTCACTTTTACTCCAAAGTTTTTCTCTCTGGAAGAGTGTAGAAGCTTCATTATGCCTGCACTCTCAAGACATTTCAAGATTGTAATTAGATTTTCTTGTCCACTGGGCTGGATTTTTGTGTGCTCTTTTTCCTCAATGACTCTAGTCCTTCAGTTTGGAGACATTTTCTTGAAAATTTTCTTTGATAATGTCCTTTCCCATGTTCTCTGGTATTTATTTCTGGCACTCCTATTAAGTGGAAATGGGCACCTTGAATTGGTCCTCTAATTTCTCTACCAGTCTTGATTTCTTTGTCTATTTGCTCTACTTTTGGTCAACATTCCTTTCCAATCTTACTGTTGAGATTTTCATTTCTACTATGATGCCTTTTGTTTCTAAGGGCATCCTGGGAGTTAAGCTTGGAAGTTAAGCTTAACTAAGCTTAAGAGGTTCACTGAATTTTTTTTTTGAGGCGGGGGGCAACACCAGGGACTGAACCTAGAGCTTTCACACTGAGCTACATCCCCAGCCCTCTTTTATTTTGAAACAGGGTCTCCCTAAATCACCAAGTTGCCCAGGCTGGGCTTGAACTTGCAGTCCTTCCGCCTGAGCTTCTCAGAGTGCTGGGATTACACATGTGCACCACCATGCCCAGTATAAATGTTCCTTCTTATAGAAGGTCCAACTCTTTTCTCATGGATGCATATCTCCTTTTCTCTCTATTCTAGGACAATAATGACATTTTAAAAATATTTCCTTCCCTGTTTGTATTTTATGTCCCCCAAGTTGCTCTTTATGGCTTGTTCAAGTCTTCATCTTTTAGGTTAGAAATTTTCTCGAGATATCCAGAGATTTGGCTGAATGGTCCTATTTGAGAGCTTGGAAGCTCTGAATGTGTGGGTGTTGACCCTGGGCTTTGTTGTACATATGACTGAGCTATTTTCTCAAGGAACCTTGATATCAATATTGTTAGATCTTCCTCTCACACCGGGATCTAAAGGGCACACTCTTTCACTCTGACTATGCCACAGCTCTCATCAAAGGGCAGAGTCTTGAATATAGGCTGCATTTGCAACTTGCTTGGACAAATAAAATGAGTTGGGAGTTACAGTATATGTCTCTGTAACTGAGCTTAAGAGGGTTCACTCCTTCTGTTTCCAGTCTCCTGAAAGCTGCATTCCAGTTAAGGAAGTCTAGACTTTCTACTGGAGAGACCACGTGGAGAGAGACCTGGGGGGTGAGGGGCTATGTGGTGATCGGAGGTGCTCGTGTCACAGTTCACAGTACCTGCCACAGCGAGGTCTTCTTGAGGTTACCAGCCTGCATCCGACTGGAGCAGCCATAGGTGAAATACCAAGAATCAGCCTGTGGAGCAGAGGAAATGCACACCCACTCACAGCTACCAACACAGTCATGGCATTGCTGATGTGTTAAGCTAATAACTTTTGGGATGATTTGTTTTGCCACAAGAAAAAACAGATACAGCTGCTCCAGATCAGTAGACAGTTCTCATTTCTTGCTAGAGGGCAAAGGTCTAGTTGCCAGCATGCTGGACCACATGAGGAAGGGGGATGGGAGTCGTTGGGAAGGTGCAACATACATAAAGTGTGCAATTTTAACTGTACACATTATTCAAATTTTATGTGTATTTATCCACATAGCCATCACCAAGGTGAAGACATAGTACCGTCCTCACAACCCAGAAGGCTCTGTCTTGTCCTTCCCTAGGACTCTCCTTCTGTTCTAACCACTGTTCTGGTTTCTATTACTATAAATATGTTTTGCCTGTGTTTGAACATTATAAAAACAAAATCATACATCACCACATTCTTCTGTGTTTGATTTTATTCATTGAATGTTACACCTGTGAGATTTTTCATGTTGCTTTATATAACGGCAATTTTAAAAAATTGCTATATAGCATTCAAATAATTCATCAGCCCCACACCTACCCAGTTTCCTTGTAATTTATGCAGATGTCACAAGACTAGCCCACTATCACTTGCCAGCCTGCTTATTCAACTTCTTACTTAAGACAAAAAAACAGTAACAAGAAAAAGTCACTCTATGCTGGGGCAGTGAATGTCTAAGTAGCCACATTCACTCTGTGCCCAGTCCTGCTGTGTCTTCCTTCATCCTCTCCAGATGACACACTCAGGGTTTTCTATTGTCCCTCTAACTCTGCTTTCCCCTGATCCTTCACATTTTGGGCAGTTGAAACCATGTCACACAAAGTGTTTGGAGTCCTGCTTTTTCACTTAAGGATACAAGTGTCACATCGTTATAAAAACTTGTTTTAAATGTTACACCTTTTTCTAGCTCAGGAATGTATTATAATTCAATTAGCTCCCCATTATTCACTCTTTAGATGTTTCAAGAGCTTTGTAGTCATAAATAATGTTGCAGTGAAAAACCTTCATGCACAAATCTTAAAATTTCAGATTATATCCTTTGGATCAGAAATGAAATCAGTCAGAATAGAAGAATTTAGTGTGCATGGTATGGGGTGTGTGTGTGTGTGTGTGTGTGTGTGTGTGTGTGTATTACTGGGAACTGAACCTAGGACCCTCACACCAAGCTACATTCCTAGCTCTTTTTTATTTTTCATTTTAAGATAGAGTCTTGCTAAGTTGACCAGGTTGGGTTCAAACCTGTTGTCTTTTTCCTTCAGCCTCCCAGAGTGCTGAAATTGCAAGTGTGTTCAACCATACCCAGACTAACAAAAACTTTTTATTATTATTAATTTTGTTGGTACATTTTAGGTATACAATATAATGACATTTATCATTGGAAATTTGCACCTTTACATAATCTATCTTGGTTTTTATTTTTTCCCCATTCCCCTGCCCTCCCTTCAACCCCTCCACCCTTCCCTATTTACAAAGACTTTGTTTTCATTTTTTCCTTTTCTCATATTAATTCCATTCCCTTGTTTCCTTTCCCCTACCCCTCCCACTTCCCCTTCCTTTTTGCCCCTTTCTTTCCTATTTCACATTATCTATTATACCTTTTAATCCTTATTTACACTTTCAGTTTCTCACACCAGAGAAACTATTCGGTATTTACACGTGTGTGTTCTATTTATTTCACTTAAGAGTATCACCTCAATGTGCTTAACAAAATTTTTTTATCATGAAAAATTTTAAACTTATAGAGATGAGGTTAATGGGCTTCTATTTTATACAAACTCTTATGTGAGTTAAATAAACACTTATCAACCAGCTTCAACCTAGAGTTTACATTTAAATAAGGATACTTTTTAAGGGTTTTTTTTGGGGGGAGGGTGGTTTTTTTGGGGGGGGGTTGGTACCAGGGATCAAACTCGGGTCCTTTTGCTTGAGAGGCAAGCGGCGGAACCACTGAGCTAAATCCCCGGCAATAAGGATACTTTTTAAGTCAGAGTAATGAATATGCAATGGTAGACTTTAAGGCAACATCTACTGGCTTAATATGTGTTAGCAAAGAGATTATTTTTGTAGCAGAGGGATCTTTCTGTTATTGCCTTTCAAGTTACACAAAGCAGATAACCACTTGGTCTACCCACAGAACTGCCTCCTCATGCCTGATAACAGTGCTAATCGCACTTTTCAATAAATACTGTTGATTGACCATCATAACACTCCTTGAACTTTAACTGGAATCCAGCCAAGAATAAGAGACTAAGAATTATGTGAACACCAAGGAAATTAGTCTATAGATATAAAAGAAATAAATGGCTAAGTGTTTTTATAATATCTAACTTTTAATGAAATAACAGTGAATTTCAGAGAAATCAGATTTACTCAGAAAGTTGACTGAATGTTGACACATGTAAGGGTGTGTACACAGATATAAGCTTTGTTTCCCACTGAGCAACAGTCAAGCCTCATGCTTGGGATGGGAAAATAAAAATAGGAATCACTCACTGACATAAAGAGTTATTAATACCATCAATCAGGAATTCAGCCATCAAGATTTTAGGGAAGTTAGTGACTCCTTTTCTGACTTGCTTAAGCCCTGTGAAAATATCCTATTATAATGACAGGGTAGACTTCTAGACTGAATCAGACCATTTGGATCTGTTTACATGTGTCTTTCCTGCTGGACTATGAACTCCTAGAGGACAGGTACTGATTCTTATTCAGTGCTGAATTTTCAGTACCTAACATTGTTTGGGGCATAATGGATATTTAATGTTTGTCAAGATTAAAATCTAATTAAGAAGCCCCAGGTCTGTCCCAGTGTTCAGTTAAAAAAATCAAGAAATGGGCCAGGGATTTAGCTCAGTGTTTCCACCGCCTGCTGCGCAGGCGCAAGGACCCGAGTTCGATATCCGATACCAAAAAAAAAAAAAAAAATCAGGGAGCCAGACATGCCACATAGTGGCATGTGCTTATCGTCCTAGCAACTTAGGAGGTAGCTCCTACTGAAGTAGGAGGATCACTTAAACCTAGATGTTGAAGGCCAGCCATCTCAAAAAAAAAAAAAAAAAAAAAGCAGGATATCTAATCCTTTCTACATTGCCTAAGTAAAATATATTGTCAACTATATAAAACTAGTTGAATGGAGGATGCAAATATATTTTTGATTCATCTTTAAAAGGCATTGGCAGCAGCCAGATGTGGTGGCACAGATGACACATGACGGTAATCTCTGATTATAGACAGAAGGATCTTGAGTCTGGGCAATTTAGTGACTTTGTGAGACCCTGTCTCCAGATGAAAAATAAAAAGCAGAGGCCTGGGATGTAGCTCAGTTTGAAGGTCTTAGAGTCAATCTCCAGTACTGCCCCCGCAAGGCATTGGTACCATGAAGAACAAATGCCACTTTAAAAAATTAATTGTTTGCATCTTTGTCTTTTTGAAATATGAAATCATGAAAGAGGAATACATTTGGATTCTGTACAGACTCCCCTAGGCTCACTGCTTTGCTTACTGGTTGATTAGATTTAAAGGGCATTGTTCCTCCTGAGAACATAAGGGACTCTACAAAGAACCATCAAATCAAAAATACTCTTCAGATCACACCCTCTGAGAGGAATCAAATAAAGGAAGGTCATATGAAAATCTACCTAGGAAATGAGGAAGGGCAGTGAATATGGTTGGTATGATTCATTACTGCTGAATCACAAACAGCCCAACATGCAATCCCTGCTTTACTCTTCCTGAACAACCACACAATAAGTCTCTTATTTTCATGGCTCTAACCTGAGATATTCTACAGATGCATTTATTATCAACACCTGCAATAATGAAGCCACTGTACTGAGCACATATCGTGTACTAGATGCTGAGATAACCACCTTCTGACATTGTCTTATTCCATATTCTTGACCATTTTATGTAGTGTGTACTACTATTATTGCTGTTTTGGGACAGACAAGGCTTCCAGAGACCTTGAGATTCCATCTAGGAGTCAGGGAATTACTCCCTTTAGAAAACATGATCAGGTAATGCTTCCCTGGGACATGGCTAATTTGTCCCAAGCACCACTGTCATATCTAACTTGAAAGACTTCACTTTTACCCGATATGCATGGGAATCTCCACTGAGGCACTCGAAAGAAGACCACTTGTTTTTGGAAGTTGAAGTCAGGGCGATGCAGTCCAGTCAGGTTGCTGGGACACAGAACTGGACAGAAGGGAGGAACACCAGTCCTAGGAGATGGGCAAAGAGCCCAGCAGCACTCACTGCTTATAGATATTGAGTGAATCTGATGTCAGTGAATCTAGAAGGTTCACTGCTTGATGGCAGGGAATAAATATGACTTAAAGAAACAAATCCTGCCCTTTTGCCACTACCCACACCCCCAGTAGTGTTAAGAAGAGCACGAAGCAGAACACTATGTATGCCTGGTTTTCTCTCTCTCAGCTTCAGCCCTAAGGGAAGGGTGCTAGCAAGCCAGGGCAGCACCCACCATGGGGAGAGCCTTGCTCCTTTCATGGATCTGTGCTGGAGCATTTGAAGGAAAGGCTATGAGCCATGGAGTAGAATACTAGATGGTCACAAATGGGAAGAGTGTAGATGAGGGGCCCAAAAGGATTGAGTGGCTAATATAAGCCAGCAGAGTTGCTACCTGAGCAGTCCTCTTGCCCCTGGTGCACAGTCATTTGTGTGTTATTGATGTCCCAACTTTTTCTGAAAAGGAGGACTGGAGGTTGGTCTAGTGCCTTAGGTCTTCACACTTTTCTTCACTGTAACTAGAGGCTTCTGCAAGTTATCACATAAAGTCAAACTTTTCCCAATGTTTCTTTCACATTTAATTTGAACACAATTTAAGCACAAGTAACATAAAAATGGACCAGGTGTCTTACAGTGAAATTAACAGTGGTGTTTTGCCATGAATTAATCATGTCAGGGAAATAGTATCTAATTGTAGTTTTCTGTTTTTGCTTCCGTATGACACTGGAGCCTGAATCCATGGGTGCTCTCCCACTGAGCTATATTCCCAGACCATTTTATTTTTTTATTTGTGGACAGGGTCTCACTAAGTTGCCCAGGCTGGCCTCAAACTTTCAATCCTCCTGACTCAGTCTTCCGAGTATCCAGGATTATAGGCATGTGCCACTATGACTGGCACTTAATCATATTTTACATTAGGAATAAATCTCTGGCTCACAGATGGCATCACTGGTAGGAAAGGAAGAGATAATGGACTCAGTCTTGGAGCTTGGTGGTTGCCTTGTACCCAAGGGCACTGTCCCCAAGTATATACAAGAAGACAGAAAATAGCCTTTGCCTTCCCATTCTCTTTGTGGTTATTTGTAAGTAACAATTTTGAGACTAGAGCAATAGAAATGTCTTTTCACTGAAGTTCAGCTGAAGTGCTTGTTAGCTACCCATCATCTGTCCCTACTCCGCTGAGATTCAATGAGACTTCAGTCTTGGGCACCATTAGCTAAATCAGCCAGCAGAACCAGGCACTCTGATTTCACTAGTTTTGGTGAAAATTCTGGGCTCACAGGTGAGTCACACAAAACACAGGGCTGTTCCCTGGCTTCACAGTTTGGTGATCACTTCTCATCAACCATCATCGACTCTAATATCATCTCTCACGTTAAATACCCAGCTGCACCATGACATCAGACAACTAGATCTTGAATTTTCCATTGATCATCATGGCAGAATTGTTACTTTAATCTTATTAAATACACATTATTTTGAAGACTATTAGGTACTAGAAATTCAAAATTGAGTAAGAATCAGTTCCACTAGCTATTCATAGTCTAGCATGGGAGACAATTGTAAACAGCAATGAAATTATGACTACAGTGGAGGTTGAGTTCACAGTCCCTGGATCTAGGAAGACTTTAGAGAAGGTAACACTTGTGCTTAGAAGGAAGGAATAAAGTGGTCGTGGTGTGGATAAGGGCAGGGGAAACTCCAGGCAGTGTGTGTGTGTGTGTGTGTGTGTGTGTGGGTGGGTGGGTGTGGGTGTGGGTGTTGGGGGGGGGGAGTATACGAAACACCACCTGTGAGAAGGAATGTTCAGGAGCCAGGATAAATGGGCCAAGGTGGAGCATATGGTTGCTTGGAGTAGCAAGCGGGGGGCTGGTTAGTAGGCAGTGGCCAGAACACTGGGAATCCCTGGATCCTGAAGAGGACCCTGAAGAGTAATCTGGGATTTGTCCAGAATGCAGTGGGAGCCATGGAAGACCTCTAGACAGAGAGTGTCTGGATTAGATTAGTTTTACAAAGAAGGTTCTTGAGGAGCAGGAGAGCAGAACCAAGGCAAGGAGGCAAGTTAGGAAGCTGGTGTCATTGTCCAGACAAGAAGTGATAACAAGCCAGGCATGGTGGCACATGCCTGTAATCTCAGCACAATGGGAGGCTGAGGCAAGAGGATCCCAATTTTGAACCCAGCCTGGGTACCTTAATGAGACCCTGGCTCAAAATTTTTAAAAAGGGCTGGAGATGTGGCTCAGTGGAAAGGCCTTGGGTTCAGTCTACAATTATCGGGTTGAGGGGGGTGATGACAGCCAAAACCAGCACACAAGGTCAGCAGGGATGGTGTGGAGGATGTCTGGAAGGTGGAATTTACAAGAAGAGAATATGGGGGTAGGAAAGAAGGGTATTCAATAATCTGGTTTGGGCGATGGATAGGTGGTGCAGTGCCGAGTGTTGGGACTAATGCCGACTTTGGTTTTGGACACCCCACATGGGGGTGGGGCATCACAGTCCGTTCATCCAATCCTCCCAGAGATTCACCTCATGCAGCATCATCTGAAGCGCTCTCTCTCTCTCTCTCTCTCTCTCTCTGACATGTAATTTGATGGAGGGGTTGATCTATGGAGAGATGTACTCCTGTTGTTTGGTGACTTGGCCAGCTGTACGTCTCCTTTAGGGTTGGCTGTGTGCTCTGTGTCTGCTGGAAGGGACTGTGGAGCCCAGGCCTTGCCTACTAGATCCCTGCCTTCTACCTCAACCTAGTTCTCACTTTGGTCACTGGCTGTCACATGAGGCATTAGCAAAACATCTGGCCCCCAGACGCTTAGCTTATTCATTCACCAAAGGTCCCCACAGCCCTAGCAGCTGGACAATTAATGTGACATGAGGAACCTAATAATGGTGCGCAGAGGTCAAGTCCCAAGGCTGCTGGAGTTGATCTGTTTATTACAGCCAGTGCCCACTGCGCTCATCTCTGTTGTTTCACATTGGCCCATCCTACCCCACCTGCCTCTTGTTTTTAAATTCTGAGACAAGATCTTGCTAAGTTCCTCATGCATGTACCTACATGACCTGCTTCTCTGTCATTCTTTTGGGGGGAAAATCCTTTCTTCTCCTTTCTCTTCCTTTCTTTCTTTTCTAATGGTCTTGTACATCTTGGTTTTGAACTAGAATGATTTGGCTTTTGTTGCTGTTACTACTAAGTCTTTGTGGTCTTCAAGTTATACTGTGCTGTGTCCTTGCTGGCTCTTCAGGGCTTTCTGGACATGCCTTCCTTCCTATGGCTTGATGCTCTTCAGGATTCGATACAGTAAAAGGCTACTCAACGTTAAACCACACAATGCTGCACTAGATGGTGTTCAGAGTAGTATTTCATGGAAGAATTCTGTAGAACTATATGGAATTCCCAATAGCCAATCATTTTGACTCTTAGATGTGACACTTTATCTACACCTACCTAACAGAATTAATTCATTTCTGATGATTAACTCTATGCCTGATTCATCTGCCAGAGACCAATGATTTCATCACAAGAAACAAGACTCTAGGAAAAACACTCTTTTCTTTTCTCTAGGCCATACATATCCTAGCTCACTGATTAATTACATCTATGGTTGCTCTAACACATCAAAACCTAATTCCAGATGCATTAATGTATTTTAGGTACTCAATCACAGCCACTTTTTTATCGATGGATGGAGAGTCAGTTCAGAGGCTGGGGGTATAACTCAGTGGTAGAGAGCTTGCCTTGTACTCATGAGGCCCTGGGTTCCATCCTTAGCACTGCATATATATATATATACATCATATTTATTTATATATCATATATTTATATATTATACATACTTAAATAGGATATATATCTCCATGGCATTTGTATTTGCAGGTTTACCTACCTCCTTGACACTTGTCTCATCCATTGGGCAAGCAGAGAGTGATCCTCCATTTAATTTGTACTAGTCACTGTACAGCTATTTAGTTTGACATTATTGGACGCTTGCATTCTAAGCAAGAATGTTTATAGCTGTATTATTTGTTTCTAATGCAACAGAAAATGGATTTATGGGTTATTGCTAGAAAACAATAGGAAGTTTTATTTAATAACTTTACATTTTCATTCCTCCTCCCTTTTTGGGGGGCTTTTATTAAGTTGTGAATTTATCAAGGTATCTTGCTATATAATGTAGCTAAGGATTTTTTTCTCCCCAGGAAAATGTGTCATCTAATTATTTTATGGAAATATAAATATTATCTATGAGTCAATTTGCCCCAGAGAAGAGAAGTAATCCTCCCTGTATTACATTTATACCACAAAAAGACTTAGGGCCTGGCACTTTCTCATCACTGGAAGCGGTTCTGGGAGCTGGTATTTGTGCCTTTAAAGTAGTTCTGCCCTTCTGGCTTAAGAGGCCTCTGACTTGGGTTGAGCCAGCCGCCCACAGTCACTCCTCCCAGAGGTCCTCAGTCCCAACAGGCCCAGGTAGGGCTGAGAGGGTAACTGACAACAAAAACAGGTGACTTATTTTCTATGTCTGTAAGAACTTATGTTAACTTGTTTCTTCTTTTGCTCAAAATTAAGTGTGAGAAATGCCTAAGAATAATTTAAGTAGGTGAAACAGGACCCTAAAAGCAGTCTTAATTATTAGATTGTTCTGTCTAGGTTTCCCCCAAATTAATCCAAAAAAGGTAATTTGGACACAAGTGATCAGTCTATCGCAATAGCAATTCCTAGAGGGAGGCAGGGAATGAACGGTAAGATAGTACATCATTTCCTCTCTGACTGGACCTTGTCATGTTTAGGTGTCAACATTTTACAGTATTGGCTTCATGGTGGGAGCTGGGGTCAGGAAGAAGTATTTCGTCTGTATTTTTTTGTTCCGGGGATCGAACTCAGGACCTTGAGCTTTCGAGGCAAGCAGCGGAACCACTGAGCTAAATCCCCGGCCCTCATCTGTATTTTTAAATTCTCTGGAAATGTTTTGTATTGGACTGGAGGGTTGAGTTCCTTTACAGTTGATGGTAATCATCAGTAAAATCATTTGGCTTGAAATTTTCTTTGTAGTAAGATTTTTCTGCTAATTGTTTAACTTCCAAGTTTCTAAATATATGGCATACAATTGTTCATAATATTCTCTTCTGTTAAAAAAACTCTATCTGCAGTTATCTCATTTTCATTCCTAGTGTAATCTATTTGTTTTTAAAATTCATATATCATGTTAGATTTCTCTCAAATTCATCAATCTTGTATAAGAACCTTTGACATCATAGACCCTCTCAAATGTATTTTTGGCTTTTATATTTATTTTGTTTATACCTCCTTATTTAATTTTACTTATTCATTTTTTTGGTACCGGGGATCGAACTCGGGTCCTTGCGCTTGCACAGCAGGCGGTGAAACCACTGAGCTAAATCTGGTCAAATGCATTTTAAAATTTCAGTTGGCCAAGGATTTAGCTCAGTGGTTTTGCCACCTGCTGTGCAAGCGCAAGGACCGGAGTTTGATCCCTGGTACAAAAAAAAAAAATTCAGTTAATTAGGCAGTTTTGTCTTCCTGTATTATTTATATCAAATTTGGACAGATGGTTTACATCCCCCTCAAATTCCTGTGATGGTATTAGGTGTTGGAGCCTTTGGGAGGTGATCTAAGTCATGAGGATGGAGCCCCACTGATGGATTAGTGATTTAAGAAAGACCACCCTTGAGAGCTCTCTAGCTCCTTTTCATCAGGTGAAGACTCAGAGAGAAATCAGCAGTCAGCCCTAGAAGAGGGCCTCTGCCAGAACCCAATTGTGCTGGCACCTTGATTTCATACTTCCAGCCTAAGGAACTGTGAGTCATCAATCTCCACTGTTTATAAGGCAGACACCCAGTTCATGGTACTTTGTTATAGCAGGCTGACCAAATGCAGACAGTATTTCTGCAGATGGGGAAACAGATGCAGACCTGCTGTCATCTTGTCAAAGTCACCAGCTGGTGAGCACACTCCCTAGCGGCTGGATGTAGAGATGCTCCACACCACATCTGTGGCTAAAGAATTTTAAGTTGAAGAATGCTATCAAAGCAAGTTTGTTTATTTGTTTATAAATCACCCTGGTCCCTGAGTGGAGGTTGGCCTGGGCAGGGAGGCAGCAGGAAGCCCAATGGAAGGCCACCAAAGAGGTGGAGGGGAGGATGGTGGGAGCTGGTCCCAAGGTCCAGTAGCAGAGGTGGAGACAGGGAGGGCCACAATCTGGAGTGTAGGAGTAACAAGCAGGACTTTGTGAACTGCCATGGAGCAGGAAGGAGAAGGAGCAGTAAAGAGTGGCTCCTCATTGTCTGGTTCAATTGAGTTGACCAGGGAGGAAGGGGATTCAGTAGCATCTTGTAGACAGAGAACTGGCTGACACTACAATCTGTGAGGCTGGGCTGTGTCTATGTTGTTCAGTGTGGGATTGCCTGTTTCAAGCAGCACAGTGACTGGCATAGTAGCTTCTCTGTAAACATTATCCAAATTAATGAAAGATCAATAAAAAAATCTGTCCTGAACTCACAGGAGGGTAACTGTGACTTAGATTGCTTATGCTATATAGTCCCTATTGCCATCTGATCTGAAATGGGCTTGTTCTGTATTCTGAAAACAACATGTAAACGACCACTGATGTGCTAGAGTTGGCTTCTACTGGCTCATTACAGCTGATGGTTAAATTTTCAGGTATCTTGAGAGCTGATAATTAAGTACAGTCATTAGGAAAATTAAGCTGCTACTTACTGCACATTTATATCCAAATTCTCTTTTAATGACATTATGAAGGTTGCTTGTAATGGGCTCTGGTGGGAATATTTACATCATAGAAATCAGGGAAAGCCCTAAGATGGGTTGATTTAATTTTACTGTTTTAGTCTGGACTCTAAACTTAAAAGAATAATAGAGGCAATGTTAATCACTCAGTTTAAATTAAAAATGTGTTGTATCTGTAGCCATTACACTATGAATAGCACAGAAAAGAAGAAAATGTTCTAGTATTCAAAAACTATTATTCAACTCAGCAAAGAAATGGCTCATGGTATTAATGTATGAGAGAAGTTCTGATGTACATCTCTCTTTTTCTTGTTTCAGTGGCATGTCTATAATCCCAGCACTCTAGGAGGCTGAAGGAGGATCAAAAATTTGAGTCAATCCTGGGCAACTCCACGACTTAGGGAGACTTCGTCTCAAAATTTAAAAAAGGGCTGGGGGCTGTAGCTCAGTGTGAAGGCCCTGGGTTTAATCCCCAGTACTACAAAAAGAAGTAAATATAAAAATATTGACCAACATTCTTGTGAGAACTACATTTATCAGTTGCAATCATAGGTTGGTTGTAAGGAAAAGCATTTGGCAAAATCAACAAAAGTATTCTATATGAACCAGTTGGCTATGTGGAGTTATAATGACACATATTGAGTAATTTATTTTTTGTAATTGTATGCTACACATCCTATGTGTCATTTCAATCCATATTGTGTATGTTTGCTTTGGATATTTGTGGAGAGCTGATTGTTAAATATTTACCACACAATGTTTACCTTACTTAAAGAAGGCAGCATCACAGTACCCCACATACAAGAAATAAAGAAAAAGACAAAACAAGAAGGTTGTATGAATGAGACAATGTTTAACAGTACAGAACGCTACACTGGGAGGGGAGAAATAATGTTTATCCAGCAGCAGGGACATGGACAAGCTGGATAATTTATTTATATTTTTGTGGTGATGGGGATGGAAATCCAGGGTCACTACATGCTAGGCAAGTGCTCTACCACTGAGATAAACCGCCAACCACAGATTGGGTAATTTAAATGTGAGTGCAAAGAAGGTGGAGTTCTGCTCCAGTTGGCCATTCGTACTGTACACTTAGCATCCTCTGTAGAGGGTCTTATGTGGTCAGGATACAATTACCCACTCCATGAGTTTGTGAGAACATGTTGGCTTTAATATTCATGTGCTGCTGACCTCACCCCAGGGGGTATGTCCCCACCTCTCCCATCCCCAGAAGAATTTAGCACCCCCTTTCCTCCTCAGTATGGTATGAGAGGCGGGAGAATTCTTAAACATTCCAGCAGCAAGCTACCCAGTACCTCATGGCATAGCCCTGTTTGTGGTGAGTACCAGTCTGCCAAATGAATCTCTATCACTGGAGAAAATCATGGTGTCAGCTCTGCCACTGAGAATGCCAACCTTCCGGGACTTGTCAGGGGACTGTGAGGACTGTTTTTGTGCTCCTTGTTTTGGGCAAAACAAGACAAGTGAAAATGAGGTCTATGACAAAATGTTATTGTAATGGGAATATGATCCATAGAGTATTTTTTTTTATTAAATTCTTTTACTGGTACATTGTAGGTATACAACACAATTACATTTCTCATTGGGAATTGTACCTTTACATAATGCATCTTG
>NW_004624929.1:1089223-1121447 GCF_000247695.1 Heterocephalus glaber
CAGTAGACAACGTGGGCAGCAGTGTGCAGATCTAAGTTGTTTAGTCTCAGCAAGCCAGCTGTAGTCCACTGAGATTCAGGCTGATTTCTGGCTGCAAGGCCCAAGTTGAGGTCCCTGACCTCCTGCAGGATTGAACTCTGCAAGGTTCTACTGAAGGTTCCAGCTGCCCTTCCCCTGAAGCAAGTCCGAGTTCCTATGTGAGGTGCTGATCCCACCAACTTACCAACCACGGTGGTCCAGTGTGCCTTTATTCCAGACATTACCTTCACTTTCCCAGTGGGCTTCAATTTTGAGGAGCCTCAGAGAGGCCCCCTCTATGTTGTTCACTTCTGCTCTATATTCTGGAGCTCATAACCATGGCTGGGAAATTTTTAGTTCAATAGTATTTTTTAGTTGAATAAAACAAAACCCAGAGAAGCCAAGTGGCCTTTTGGTGGCAGACTTAGAACAAGCTCCCTGATCTCCTGCATCTCCATGGTCCCCAGGTCATGAGGGCCTATGACCTGCTTCAAGGGGAGGTTGCCTGTTTCACCACAGACTGCTTTAGGGGAAGGTGAGGGTAACTTCCCTGCTTCTGGCATTTTCTCAAATGTCAAGGTGGTATTTTAGGGTGGTGCATCCTGAGCCCCATTTTCTTTCCCCAAAGGGTCTGGCAAGAGGGATGTACCATCATCACAAGAGTGTACTTTTCTATTTGTCCAACTCACTGTTATCATGGGTTGGGTTGCTGATGTCATTTCTACCTTTGGTTTAAGACGCTACAATAGTAGTCATGCATTCTTGTGTTCTGACATTTGGATGCAAGAAAATCTTAGCGTAAATGCATTATTTTTAGCCATCCCTACCAATGTACTGAGGATTTATAAAGTACTGTACTAGGATCCACAAAATAGTCCCTTAGTACTCATGCACCATCAGGTTGGTTTTTCAATACCTGTTTTCAAATACCATTCCTTTGTTCTGCACAGATAAATCACTTTTTTCAAGAATGATCTTGAAAGATCCACATTATTGGGATTCAGAAAATGATACTGACATGCTAAAAATGGACAAACAGCATAGAACCAAGGTCTGATCTTCCTCTGCCCTTTTTAGTTCTCCCCCTAACCCCCAAGCTCATGGAGAGGCTTTCCTTGAGGACACCATATCCAAAGGAAGCTACCTTTCCAGAGAGAAAGCAATTGTGCTGAAATCTCACTGACCAAGGATTAACATTGGAAAAGGGACTGAAAATCAAGCACCTAGAACTGAAAAATTTGTGTTTTGTGTTTACTTCCCTTAAAATAATTTACTACCCCTCCAAAATTGCATATAACCCCCACTTCCCTCTCTGCCATGAAGATAGTTCTTAAGTCTCAATCATCTGGCCCTTCTTCTATTTTTTTTATTTTTTAAAGAAACAGACTTACTACATTACCCAAGCTGGCCTTGAGCATGTGGGGTCAAGTGATCCTCTTGCCTCAGCTTCCCAAGAAGCTGGAACTATTAGGCATATGTTACCATGCCCTGCTTCACCTGGGCTTTGAGTTTTAATTTTGTGTGGCTCCCATGCACAGTTTGTATGCTTTCTCTCCTGTCAATCTCTCATCAGTCTGTTTGGGCGGACTCAATCATCGAACCTTCATAATGCAAGTTTGAATTTCCCTGTAACAGTATGCAAGATAGACTGGGTTAGCACAGCCAGCGACACAGCTAGACACCCCATGCCATGTCACAGTAAGATGTGGAGAAAAGGGCTACTGCAGGGATCTCTGGTCAGGGACAGAGAGAGGTACTGGACTGTCGCTGCTTCTAGCTGACTTTCATGCAGACTCTAAATAGCAAGTGACATTCCACAACCCAATAAGGTCTGTGCGATATGGTCTCAAGAGGTTGAGGTTGGTTTGGAGTGTGGACAATTTAGCAATGTCCTGTTTTAGAAGGGGTGGAGGGCTGGAGATGTAGCTCAATGCCAAGGCCCTGAGTTCACTCCCAAGTAATACACACACATACAGTTTGGTTTAGTCTAGTTCCACCTATCATCTCTTCCTGGGAGGTACTTGTGAATGAGGGTTTTTCTGCCCAATGGCTGTTGTACCTACTCTCCTGCCATTTCCCTGGAGTGCAGGCTGGGTTATAGAGTCTACATTAGCACCCATGAGAAGTGTGGGTATAGGCAAAGAAAATGCTCACTAGCTCACTGGGGGATGGGGGGGTCCTGGAAGCAGAGGGGGCTTGGGGGAGACCACAGTGCAGGGCAGTGATGGACAGGAGTTACTGAGGTCAAGTACAAGTGGCTTAAGACCACACCAGAGATCCTGAGAGCTCAATAAACTGGACACTGCAGCATTCAGAACATCTTCCCTTCCCAAATGACGGGATCTGGGGTTACCACAGAAGCCTTCTCTCATTACTGCTGGAAATTGGGCCCATGGATTATTCTAATGGCTCTTTATCAGAGGAATGTTTTCTTTTTGGATTTGCAACAAAGGAGTCAAAACTCCTAATACAGGGCCGGGGATTTAGCTCAGTGGTTCTGCCACCTGCCTCGCAAGTGCAAGGTCCCAAGTTTGATCCCGTGAACCTAAAAACAAACAAACAAAACTCCTAAAATAGGTAAGAAACCAAACTCCTAGGACTTAAGAGCCTCCTTCAGTCAGTAGCAGGTACTTCAGAAGGCAGAAAGGAGAGGACCTCATGGGCTTGAGCACAGAAATTTATTACTGTGAATTACATTACTGTAGGAGTTATGTTTGTGCGGCATGTACTCAGGTGTTTGGGCTGCCTTTCTATTAGGGAGGAAAAAAAAAAGTGACATTAGAAAAGTTCCAGTTTGTCACACCAGACTCAAGAAGAAAAGGAACTGCACTACTACTGAGCCAAAATGCAAACTTTGCGGCGGGGGTGGGGGGGTTACTGGGGATTTAACTCACAGCTTTCACACTGACCTACATCTCCAACCCTTTTTCATCTTAATTTTTTTTTTCTTTTTACCAGGGATTGAACTCTGGTCCCTGCGCTTGCAAGGCAGGCAGCAGAACCACTGAGCTAAATCCCCGGCCCTCATCTTAAATTTTGCTAAGTTGCCCAGGCTAGGCTTGAACTTGTGATCCTCCTGCCTTAGCCTTCTAGGGTGTGGGATTACAGATGTGTGCTACCACATCTAGCTCCGAAGTGCAAGCTTTTATTTTAATTTTAATTTTATTTTTGGTACCGGGGATCGAACTCAGGTCCTTGCGCTTGCGCAGCAGGCGGTGAAACCACTGAGCTAAATCCCCAGCCCTCTGTGTTTATTTTTGGTACTGGGGATCGAACTTAGGACCTTGCACTTGCCAGGCAGGTGGTGGAAAAAAGTGCAAGCTTTTAATGGGAGGTTTGTAGAACACCCTTGAGGTGACAACTGGTGACGCAGAAGACATATGGTTCACGTGAAAGGAGAAATCACAGACCACTTGAAAGGCCTAAAGGCCTCATTCCTTGCACTGAATGGGACTGGGCACTGTTTATTTTTGGAGTAGAGAGATAAAGAGGAAACACCAGGGTCTTCCCATACACTAAGGGTTCCAGGGTGGGCATGGTTTGCATTATCAAGAGATGACAACCTATTAGCAGATTGGGGCACTGATCTGAAGACAGCCTTGATCTCTAAGCTACTCTATCTCTTTGGGGGGATAGGGTGTGCATGCAGTGAAAAGGCTGCAAAATCACTGGGCTTAGGAAATCCCTGGAATGGAGGATGAACTAAATGGCAAATGAGACACCTGAATTTCTGATTAACACCAACCTAAGAGAAGGCACAGAGAGTCCACACTGCAAAGAAGAAAAAAGTGCTTTGCAAAGTGGACACCGTCTTGACGGTAGCTAAAGTTTAACAAATTCTTAAGACATTTCTTTTTAGGACAAACCCAGTAATTTCTCCTTTAAAGTCCTATAATTCCTGCAAGAGCTTGCCTCAATGGTAAGTTTCAAGGAAAGTCTCAAAACTTCATCGAAGGCTCCCATTCCCTCAAGAGAAGCACCAAGAGGTGGTACTGATGTCCGCCTTAACACAAGAACACACACCCAGTGGAGAGAAGTGATGAGGAAAGCAGCAAGCCCAGTAGGAAACAGAAGGGACAAGGCAGACCCTTTCTCCACACCTATCCTAAGGTCTCCATGGGCCCTGGTCTACATACTGGAGCACCTTTTTCAGCGGAAGCCTTTTGTCTAACAGGAGCTTCAAGTAGTAGATCTAAGAAATGACCCTATTCTGCACATCATAGTTTCACTTTAAGACAATCGACAACTAGTTCTAGAATACGTAGAGAAAGAAATTCACAGACTTGTGCCTTTGTGTTGTCTGGGTGAATAATACAGCCTGAGCTAAATTATCAGTCTTTTGAAAATTCAAAAGTACTGAATTGAGTACTCAAATCTTGAGCTGAGAAGGGGGCAAGGTGGCCCATCTATAATACTTCTTTTCCTGAAGAATGACTAAGTGTAAATAATTCATAGCTCATTACAGACAAATCATTACTAAACACTAGAGAAGCTGGAAATCCACTAGGTCTATTCAGTAACAAGACCTAGAAATCTTAGATTCCATATTGGGATTGTTTTGTTTTGTTTTGACATGGTCTATGTGGCTCAGCCGACTCTTATATTTACAGTCCTCCTGCCTTACTTAAGTGCTGAGATTACAGGTGTACATGACCATGCCTGGCTTCAGGATTGGTTTTCTTCTATGGAATCTAGAAATTTCAACCTCTTAATGCTCCAATTTACTACTGAAAGAAAGGGAGGCAAAAGGCATCCACTTCATAATAGAATTACATTTAGCTATGGTTAGTATCTCTATATCCTTGGAAAATTGCAATGTAGTCTCTATGAGGCAGTCATTTCTATGTTGAGTTTTTGGGGTTAGGATAGGAGAGTTAAATTGACTCCCTATCCTTTTAATGCTACCAGGAAAAGAACAGTGAAAAGTAGAATAAAAATAGAATACATCCTTCACAAAGTAAGTTTGAGGAGGAAAAGGATTTGCTAAATTCTTTTACCAGGGCTTTGAATTTAAGTCACTTCTGTAAACACTGGTCCCAAAACTGGTGGAGACAGCAATTCTAGACATGAACATTTCCAACAGACCCAGGTAAGAACTGTTTGTTAACAGTTTTTGTTTGTGGGAGGAGTGGTGGTTAGGGAAGGGCTTGAATTTGGCAGATCTCCTTTGCTACTTGGACTAAGTGATGAAGATGTAAAGAATATAACTCAAAGCTCATGAGCTTTCATAATAAAATGAGATACATTTTGATTCTTACACAAAATTCAAGGAAGTTAGCCATGTATAACTATTACTATTATCTCATAAATTTATAATCTTACAATTAGTTAAAAATAATTCATAATTAGAATTTGTTAGAGTTGACAGTGGGGTTTGGGTTCTTCTGTTCCCTAAAGTCCTAATCGTGACATGTCTATTTTCACTGCTGAAAGAGATCAAAGGGATAGTTGTGGATATATGTACACAAAGTGCTCACAGATACATCTAGGATGTCTCAGCTTCCTGCAATCAAAAGAAACTACAGGGGAAAGAAAGGAGGTTTGCAAGTAGTTATTAGTAATAACAATTAACAGTTATATTAGTAGTTTATAGCTGAATTGCTTAAAATTTGGTTTTATTAAGTTTCCTACAAAGTAACAAAGAAGGTGTTGATATATTTAGCACCTTTGATCTTTTAGGTGCTACACAAATGCATTCTCAATCAAGTCCTCTTTAAAAAAAAAAAGGTAATTCAATTCATCAAGAAGACAAAACAATTTCTGACCTCCCAAAGTGTGCGACACAACGAGAGGGTCCTTGGGTCTCAAATTACAGCTGGCAGTATCCCAGGGACCCAGGAAGCAAATGAAAGTCATGCCAGTGGTGAGGTGATTTCTTCTCAAAGCACTCAAGATCCACATCTGAATTCTGCACACAAGCTGTTGATTTTTTTGATCTGCAAAATTTTATTAAGTAATAGCTGGACAACTCTTACAATTTTAAATCATCAAGGAATAATAAGATTAAACCATCTCAATTAGAAAAACAAAATATGTTGGACAAACCACATCATTGTGAATGGAAACCATTAATGCCTTCTAGAATACCTTCTGCACAATCTAATACACAAAATACATAAGAAGAGAAGAAAATAAGAGTTCACTGAAATGCAGTTGGAAATCTCAACAGATCTTGCTTGGAAAGTGAAACAAACAGAATGTTAAATTAAAAAAAAATTAGTGGAACTTAGGCACACAAAGCAGTGCACACCATTCTCACGGTCTCGACAAGAACATGCTGGTGGTCTTGTATGGTCTGGGACCTGCACTGCACACTTATGGGAGGGGAAAGAAAGAGAGGAGGGAAAGAAAGAAAGAAAGAAAGAAAGAAAGAGAGAGGAAGGAAGGAGGAAAGAAAGAGGTAGAAAGTAAAGAAGAAAAGAGAAAGTGCCAGTAGTAATAAACTAAAAAATTGTGTCCAAATTTACAGTACCAAAATAATGCATTTATAAACAAATGCAAAAACAATACCCCTTTGGTAAATAATACAGTGCCTTTTTTTACGCATAATCCATGCTTTTCTACAACATGAAAAAAATTTTTTTTATCTACAATAAATGAGATCTTAGAATCCTATCTCTTCCTTTAAAAAGAACTTATAAACAGAAAATACAGGTACAAGTAAAGTCACAAGAAAATTGCACAAAGCCAAAGAAAATGAAAACAAAATAAGCCACAACCCTTCAGAGTTTATCAGCCAGAGATAAGTAAATACACAAATGGCGTAGAGTTCTGAGTTGCGTGTGTGTACAAACTCCTAGGAACTCAAACGACATTTCTGACATGTTCTGTCTCAGCTAACTTTTGTCCACAACCGTAGACTTGGCCAAGTAATCTGCAGTCCACACAGGTACACTATGTGTTCTTTTTTTCACAAGTTCCTTTTCAAGAAACCTTTTGAATTTGAAGGTGGTGTGATACTTGAAACACACTAAAGATTGCAAGTCCACCTAAGTTTATACTCTTCCATTCTTTTTGAATCCACCCTCGGGTTCTGAAGGCAAGTGGGCACTTATTTTAGATCTGTTCTCAAGGACAGCCAGTGAGTAGGGCACACTCATAGAGGACTCTTCTGTCTTGCCTGGAATCAGTGCTTCTGAGTAATTTTTCAAGAACAAGCATGAATCCAAATGCATTTCTAAAGATATTATGTTAAGTGCACTGGTTTATATTCAGTAGACGGCTCATAGACTCAGGAAAAGAAATGCTCTAGAAAAAGACAATGTTCTGAAACATACTTTCTACGCTTGTGAAGTGGGAAGATTAAACTTTTCAATTCTGAATTCCTGGGCTATTGGAACTGGAAGGGAGTAGAGAAGATTCTTCAGACATCTCTTGTAATTTACGGATGAAGAGAGAAGTCTGACACTCCCAGGGATTTGTCACCCTCCTACCTTAGGGCAGAGCAGGCTCACCTCTGGGGCCTTCTGGTCATCTGCTGTGATGACAGAATGAAAATTACGTTTTTGCATGTCTGTGTGGGGGACTTGATGTGGAAGCAACTGGATGAAACAGCTATGGATGAAAAATGCCAACCTGCGAAAGTCTGTGATTTACATTGCCATTAGAGCTTTCAGAATTTCCTGCTTCTTTGGTCCCAATTTTTCTCAGGATATACATTCACTGGGTATTTTTGTGCACATACCCATGACACCTTTGGTTTGAAAAAGTTAGAGCTAAACAAATTCAAAATTGGTTTTATGTTTGTTAATATACCATTTCCCTCAAAAAGTCTTTACATAATTGACTTTTTACTGGACTAATGTTTTTAAATTTAGGAAGTCAATGAGGTATCTTGACATTCATAAATTGGTATTAATAAACATGATGTACTTAGAATTCTGCTGCTTAAAGTCCTAACTTTAATAGTATTTTATCAACTGAGACTGATGGAAAGGAATTTTTAAAGTAAAACCACTACCTTAATTAGAAAGACACCATATCACAACAGCTGCAGCCACAGATTCTGCCTGGTCTGGCAGGTGAGATTCATTCTCCCTCAGCCTGGGGTGGGCGGAATGTGCTGGCAGCTGCTGCAGGGATAGGTCTGCCTGTAAGGCAAATTTCTTTTGGGGACTGATTTCCCCTGTATTTGTTCTTATTAAGAAAAGTTCTAAAATGTACTCTTCTGTGGTTTATAGCTCAAAAACTAATCAGAACTGAAAAATGAAGCTTATTTTCTTAATAGTTCCTTCCTTTGCTACTCTTATCTAACAGCTCTCCTTTTCTCATTTCTTATTATCCATTACTTTTTATTAAAAACATTTTTCAAAGTAAGGGGAAATATTATTTTAGGGTATGCTATATCAAAGAAATATTCTCCTTTGTATACAATCAATTCCAGAAAATTGAAAAGAATTACTTAAAAAGATTAATAGGATTTTCCCAATTAGAAAAAGTTACAAGTTATCCAGCAAAAACATCATATCCTCTTTATTTCTTGCAGCAAAATATACTGCTACCAAATAAGTCATTACAAAGGTATTGTTTTTCTGAATAAATAATAAAATGGGCATAAGTCACCAATACATAGTAACAAAATAATTCCTAAGAATACTATGAAAAGCAAGATAAATAATCATCTCTTGGAAAACAAAATGAGATTAGCATTTAAATTATTTCCAAAACAGGATATAACTTATTGCACAACTAATAAGCACTGAAACATCATATCAAGCTACAGAAACTTGTATAAGAATGAGATAATTTTGAATACATTGCTAATTTCTGGAAAAATTTATTCACCATATTCATCAGTTTTTTCATTGCTGAGACACAATACCCAACATTCAAAACTTAAAGGAGGAGAGGTTCGATTTGCTCACAGTTTCAATCTATGATGGGATGGCTCCAAAGAGAGACATCATGGCAGAAGGGTGTAGTGGAACAAAGCTGTTTAGCTCTTAGAAAAAGCAGAGAAAAAGTGCCAGAAAGGAAGAGGCAAGGGACTACACACAGATCCCAACACCATGCCTTCACAACTCACCCAGACACACCTACAAGTGTGTTTCACCAATCTCTGGAGATCTCAAAGCCAATCAAGTTGAAACTCTACCCTAAATGCCACACCTACCAAAGAATTGGGCCCAATATTTTTCATTATAAAATGGAAAACTCCAGTATTAGCTGGGCTATATCCTCCGCCATATTTACAAAACTTGTTAGTATAGCCTTGACAGCAGGCTAGGAGGCAGTTTGTATTTTCTTCAAAGACCCTTGTCCTGGTTGCTTAGAAACAACCAGGAGTTTGGAAAGAATGGAGAGTGTTGTCATTTTGCTGAGAAAGGAATGGGCCACTTTCTTCCCTAATTTTTAAACCAAATGTAGGAAGTTAAAAACCCAAAACAAGCCAGGCATGGTGTAGCATGCCTGTAATCCAGCACTCGGGAGGCTGAGGCAGGAAGATTGCCGTGAGTTCAAGACCAGCTTGGGCTACATAGTGAATTCAAGGCCAGGCTGAACTACATAGCGAGATCTTGTCTCAAACAACAACAACAACATCAACAATAACAACAACGAAAAAAAAAACAAAAAACAAACCCAAAACTTAACCAATTGCCCTAAGCTTAATAATTTTAACAATGTTTTCCCAGTGGTTTATTTCCTCAGTAAACAGTCCATACAGTTAATAAACAGCTTTTGTTTTTCTTAGAGAAGAGTATGGAATTTCTGTCCAAGATGTGACCACACCTCTATATTTTAATACCTGACAAATGCTTAAAATTATTTTTGGTTACATTTCTAATTTTTACATTTCTAGTCATTTGAATTTTAATGTAGCCAACAGGAGGAAAGGAGTGATTTTAATACAAGTCCCACCCACACTCTGAGAAAGGATAGAACAATGATACCTAATGGGAAAGATCATTTTTATAGTAGTGTATTCCAGATTAAAGAATGAGATAAAGAGGGTGTTTCTCAGAAAGTGGGGGATCTAGTGAATACCACACGGAGAAAATCCTTAGCCCTCCCCTAGGCTGGGATCTTTCCACTACTGTGCCCTACCTTCTCAAGTCAATCTTACTTAATCATCCTTGATCCTACAAAACACTGACATATGATGAGACCAGTAGTCTTCCAATATAAACATCTTTGGAAGAGGAGTGTGGCCCTTGTACAAGTCATACCATTGAGTCACCCAGGTGTCTGCAGAGCCTGTCTATTCCTCCTCACCCATCAGCCCTTCCCCAACACCCTTGATGACCAAATCACATTTATCCTGATTTATCACCCCCATACAGAGCCTACTTGCATTAGTCAAATACAGTGCATTTGCCCAAAGGCCCTTCATTCGTCAAGTCACTTTTTGGAGGTAGCATAAAATATGTGAATTAAATGCAGCCCTCCTCAAGAGAACCTGAATCTTCAGGCTTCAGGTTTTTGTTTTGCATAAAGGCCAGATGTTGTGGGGAATGAACACTAATGCACACTTCTCCTAAAAGAACAGCAGGCTAGAAGGCAGTCTGTCTTCTCTTCAAAGGCCCTTGTCCTGGTTGCTGAGAAGCAAACTCAGTAGAACATTCGACAGCCAAGCTACATTTCCTGAAAGAACAACAGGCACTAGACACTCTTGGCTTCCAAATGCCATTCTACTAAAAGAAGAAAAGAAAGACAGACCATAAGGATAACCAAATAAACAACCACGCCTAATGGTCAGTGTGTCTCTTCTTGGCCTCATGGGCTCATCCAGTTGCAAAGTTGTCTCTGGTCTTCCTGGGCATCCAGCCACATGGGCTCTTCCTCCAAAGGCTCCTTGGCATCTCCTCCCCACACCAGTCTCTTCATTTGAGGCGCTGAGTCACATTGGCCAGGGCAACTGCGAAGGCCTGCACAGCTGAGAAGGGGTACTGGAAGTCTAGAATGTACGCATTGTCGTCAATCCGCCCAAACTGCATCACCTGGTGGTGGTGGTGGGAGGTGAGGAACAAAGCATAAGAGGAAAACAAGGTGGGAAATAGGTCACCAGACCTGCCAGCTCCTGATGGAAGCAGACAGCACAATCTGTGAGATAGATCTGCTAACAAAAGAGACTGAATCTGATCAAGCTTCTAATCTAACAACTTTGTAGGAAACAACAGGAATTTGTGACATAATGAAAGGGGAGGCTATAAGCGTAATACAGAATACAGGGAACTCTGTAGGTCAATGAAGTAGGTTCTTCACAAAGGACAGAGAGAGAAGAAAAAGGAGAATCTACAAGCTAAAGGGATTCACAGAAGTAAGTATCAAGTGAAACTGTAGAATGTCTCTGCCTCAGAAAGGGTCTCCCCACCCCTTTTCCAGGATATCACAACCTCCTTCCCATCAAGCTCCTCCTCTGCACCCCACTGCACATGTGACCATGCTACTTTCTGTAGCCATAGGACATGAGGTTACAACATTATGTTGTAGGATATATACTGACTCATTTGTGGTCTTTCTCCCACTTTTGGAAACTCCATGATGGCAGTGACAGCCTTGTTTTATTTTCTGTTGTAATTTCACACTTAGAGCAGGGGTTGGCACATTTTCTACAAAGGGTTATGATAAAAATTTTAGGCTTTGCAGGTTGCATAGTCTTTGCCATACCCACTCAACTCTGCTAATATCAGATGAAAGGAGCACAATATACTTATCAAATGAGTTAGCAGGGCTACATTTCAAAAAAACTATTTACCAACAGAAGCAACAGGCTAGATTGACCCATGGGCTACACAGGCTACAATCGCTGGCTTAGAAGACTGTCAGGTACATAACAGATATTTGATAAATGTTGATAAGTGAACTAACTGAAATGTGAATTAGAAATTGGGAGGAGAATGGAATTTCCAGCACAGCAAAGAGGGAAGTTACACAGCAGGGTTAAGCAGCTATGTAGGCTGGAGTAGGGACAACTGACAACTCACCCACTATGCAGAGGCTGTACCCAGAGAAGACTTACCTTTTGTCAGAGAGCTGAGGGAATGACTTAGTAATAAGTACAAGAAATAAGCAACAAGAAAACAAAGAAAAACTAGGAAATTAAAGTGTCTAAGAAAAACACCCATACTAATTAAACTGTCATACTAAGCTCAGCTGTGAATGCTACTTATTGGCATAACAAAATCACCAATGAAGACTGCTTTAACTGGGAAAAGGGGATAGGGAAAGTTCATGGGTTTGTACGTGTAGGAATGGAAGGTGGGGTAAAGGAAACTAACATTCCTCAGACAGAAAGGACAGCTTTCTTACTCATCACAGCTGAGTAAGGGTATTGAAGTCTAGAATATACTAACTGCTGTCAATCCTTTTAGACAGCATTATATGGTGGGAGGGGGTGGAAGAGAACAAAGACACAAAAAGAAACAAAGGAGGAAAAGAAGCAACCAGACCAGCTGGCCTCTAATAGAAGCAGACAGCACAACCTATGAGACAGTTCCTCAGGAAAAAGGAATATACGATGCCTCAAATGGAAACATCAGTAAGTAGAAGTATAAACATGTTCTTTGCATATCTGATAAAATTTTTTTTGGCTCCAACAAGAACCAAATGCTGGGAAGCTCCTGCCTCTGAGAGAGCAGGTGCCATGAGGGGTGCCGTGAGTTTTCTTTACAAATCTCATGGAATATGAGAAAAAATACATAAAAGACTACAGTGGGTACATTATAAACCCAACTGGCTGCACCTAAGAGATATCTGCTGTTTTCCTTTCTTGCTTTGGCTTTTGACAAGTGCTCCCATGGGGGCAAAGCACTGAGATCCTTCACCCTGTGGTCACAATGTTGCAACTTCCTTACCTGCCGCCCTTCCAACTCGATCTGGAAGTTCTTGGTTGACTCCTGAGTCACCCGCCCTCCAAAATCCAGCTGGTACACCTGTGTGGCCTCGTTCCACAGAGGCTGCTTGTTGGCCATCACATACACAAATCCCTGGCTACCCAGCCGCCCGTCCTCCTTCTCACTGGCTTTGCGGCACTTGAATTCCTCTAGCTCGCTGGCTGTCCGAAGGCTCCTCTTGCTCTTCCACCCCTTCTTGCTGCCCTGGTTCTGGTTCATCAGCTCATCCCCACTAATGAATAGCTCAGGCTCACTCTCTGAGCTGTCCTGGAATTCGTTTGTTTTGTTCAACTTCTTTGACTTCAGTTGGTCTTTCTGACTCTTCACTTTCTTTTTCTCTCTTCCTAGGCGGGGACTGGAGATGAGAGAATTAAAGTCACTCAAAGTCCTAGCCTCCTTCTTTACTTTGCCCTCAGTAATGGCCTGAACATTTCCTTCCTCTGCTCGGCTGTCCAGGCGCTTTCGGTTTTTCTTTCCAAATTTTTCTGTCCGCTGGGGGACTGGGCTTTCTGTCAGGGAGAGGACTTCTTGGAAGTTGTCTGTGGTCTCTACCATCACCTCAGTGCCCATGTGGCTTTGGAGGTCAGCTGGTGGTGGGGACACAAGGGGTTTCTCCACCACCAAGTGGGGCTTGGGTGGGAGAGTGCCCTGGGGGTTCTGCACGGGCGGGCAGGTGCTATAGGAACTCCATGGGTGCAAGGCGACAGGTGGCAGCTGTAAACTGGAGCATGTGCTGCTTCCTGGGTACATGGGGGGCAAGGTGCAATAGGAGAGGCTGGGTGGGTACGCTGGCTGAAGGATGACGGCAGACTCCTGTTGTGCAAATTGTGTTGGGGCCAGGGCATCTTTGGGGGAGGAGCAGGGAGCCTGCACTCCAGGCAAGGGGGGGTTGTTATAGCTTCCTGGAAATGGCACTCCCATCCCATAGCCTGTCTGGAAAGTGGCAGTAGGGCTAGTGGGAGACTTGGGGGAGACAAAAGGTACCCGGGCAACATCCAGGTGCTGTCCCTGCCCTAGAATCAGAGGGGGCAGTTTCAAAGGATTGGGCACTGCAGGCTGAGCTGTCCTTTCCTGGGGAACCCAAATGTCCTCGCCCAGCACAGGGTCCCACTGGTAAGGGGGAGGCCGCTTCAAGGTGACAGCAGCTTCCGGTAGTGTGGGGTGCCTCAGGGGCTTCTCCAGCTGACAGTGCTGGGACAGGGCCTCATCTTCTGTGAAGGCTGAGTTTACATAGTCAGTACGGTCACGGGTGCTGTCAGGTGGGCTCAGGAGACTGTAGGAGGACTGGGAAGCCAGTGGAGAAGTGCTGACGGCATGGGCCAGGATGGCACCTGACTGTGAGCTGGGCCCTGCACCACTACATTGGCTGCAGGTGTACAGGGCTGGTGGGGGTCGTGTTGTGAGCTGTGCCACAGCCCCAGCAGGGCCACCCTTGGGCTTGGCCAGGGGCTGCAGTGGGGGCCGGGAGCTGTCAGCCAGCTGGGCCATTTTAAGGGCAACCTCACGGTTGTTTCTCCTAAGGGTAGCATGGATGAGGCTGCTATCCAGTCTCTGGACAGTGCCCCGCCCTTGGGCCAGCTGGTTAGCAATCTCAGGATATGGGGGTGGGTCCCCTGTGGGGATGGAATATCGAGGGACAGTGAGGCGGTTCAGGGTAGCACTGGTGCACGGCTGGGGGACCTTCTTCTCAGTAGCTGTGAGCCTCAAGGTGGCTGAGCTGCCTGGGCCGGGAAGGGTATAGGTGTTCTGGGAGCAGAGCATCCGAGTACGAGGCCGACACACCTCCTCCACATTGCCACTGCTGTCAAAAGTAGTGATCCTCTCATAGCCTAGGGGGTGCTGGTAATGTGCTGATGTAGGGTAGAGGGAGAAGTCCCCCTTCTTCAAGCACACATCCACTGGGGGCTGAGGTGGTGGCAGAGGGGGTGGGGGTGCAGCTGTGGTTGGGGCAGCAGGGATAGTTCCTGGATAGGGGGGTGGGGGATTCATTTTTGTCACCTGGACCTCCTGGGGGGCACTGAAGACTACTGCATCCCCCTCAGCAGCTAACTGAGGCACTGGCCGCAGGGCCTTGGCTGACTTCTGCAGGTGCTCATGGTCTCGGTCTCCATGGTCCACCATAGTCAGCTGCATGACCCCCTGTGGTGGTGGTGGTAGTGGTGGTGGTAGTGGTGGTGGTGGTGGTGGTGGCGGCGGCGGTGGTGGGGGCGGTGGCAAGGGCAACTGAGGAGGGTTCTGAATGATGCGGGCCATTTCCACACCTCCAAAAATCACCTGTCCAGGGTTGGAGTACCGGTTGGGGATTGGGTACTGGGTCGAATTATCACCTATATGTTCTGCTGCTCCCACAGCTGTCGTCTGATTGGTCAGGACATCAAGCTGCACATTCTGACTGGCCAGTAGGGACTGCACCAGCCCAATATTCTGTGTGGGGGAAATAGCTTGAGCCGAGCTGTGGATTGGTGCAATAGGGATGTTCACAGTACAAGGTGGGTTATTCTCAGGGACACCAGATGCTCCTGTCACTGGAAAGAAATTAGAAAAAGGAACTACTTGCAAAATAGTGTCATGATACTGGGTCAGTATAAACATTACATCTGGACTCATCTTATGTTTTGCATGCAGAATGCAGTTGCTAGAGACTGAGATGTGTTTGCTTGGGGAAAGCTATACCATTCACAAAGCTTCTCTAGTATTTCCAGGAGGATACAGAGGAAACTGGGGGGTTTTCTGGGTAGCCTGCCCGCTGTGTGTAGGCCAAGGGCATTGTCAGAGCTCTCCAATGAACACATCTGAATGTGAATTTGGTACCATGTACCTAAGTGGTATCATCACAAATAATTAATAACTTTTTTACTGATAATACTTAGTGGTAGTCTACCCTTTTTTTTGGTACTGGGGATCGAACTCGGGTCCTTGTGCTTGCGCAGCAGGTGGTGAAACCACTGAGCTAAATCCCCGGTAGCCCACCCTTTTATGCAAGAAAAGGACAATAGTACAATATAGGACTCCACTGAAGACTCACAATGTTTGAGCTTCCAAGCAGATTTATCCACAATTGTGGGTTGGTTGACGTGGAAAGTGTCACACAACAGATGTGTATCTGAAATCTGTACATAAATTAAGTTTCTATAAATAGAACCATATAAAATATAGTAGAAAAACAGTAAAAGGAATACTCTAGCAAATGTGTGTATTAAGTCAAAGATCATTTCCTAATTTAACTGCTTTATAGCATTTTGAACAATATAGGTAGAGCCATGCTGAATAAAACACTATAAATACTTCCTTAGAGTGGGAATCTCATGGAGTATGCATATGAATAGTTACCTGCAGATAAGTGCTCAGAGGGTGCTGTTTGTGCCCTCTTGAAAGTACCCACTAAGAAGCTGCCGGTTTTGTTCCTCTAGACCCACTGAGCCACTATGGCTCCTGTTCAGAAAACAATGCCAGAAGCCTGAAGCCTGGTGCTAAGTCATGCAGCAACTGGTAGCTGGGCAGGAAATAGTATCTAACAGGCTGGCTGCCTAGTACCAGAATGGCAGAATGCAGCCAGCTGGCCTATCAAAAGACAAGCCCACAAGCCAGTCATGGTGGTGCACATCTGTAATCCCAGTTACTCAGGAGAGGATGGAGGCAAGATCACAAGTTCAAGGACAACCTGGGCAAGTTAGCAAGATCTTGTCTCAAAATGAAAAATAAAAAGGGTTAAAGGTGTAACTCAGTGGAAGAGTATTCCTGGGTTCAATTCCTGGTAACACATTTTAAAAAAGGCAAGCCTGCCCTTGGGGCCTATAACTAACTCCCTCCCTTCTTGGGGCTCCAGTGAGACACAATTATTCTCCGAACCAATGTGGGTGGGTGCCATCTCAAGTTTCCTATCATTCCTGTTCAAATCCCTTTTCCAGATGTTCTCTGGCCTGTAGGGAATACTTAGAGCAGGAATCTTCCACTCCAAAAGAGAAGTGTCTTTACTGAGCCACCATCATTGAATACAGCCCTAAGATAGTATACTGTTTCCTCACTAGAACGAGAGACAGCAAAGACAACAACTGCAGAAGCAACTGAATATTGGAGAAAGCTGTATTTGTGGCATTTGGGGAGAACACGAGGGTGCTAAGGGAAAGTTTAAAAGATACTTCTCAATCTAAGAGCAGAGGATGAGGCTCGAGTCCATGAGGTTTTATAAAATTGAATGTACTGATGTTGGAAGAGGAGGAATCTCTGTATCCATGAAAGTACAGGCGGACTTTTACTTAGAAAGGCAGATGTTTGAAGTACCGTAGCATAACTGACAATAATTACATGCAATTAATTGATAGACTAAAAATCATTCTATCAATCAACATAGGATCCTTTAAGGATCTTCTCATCAAGAAACAAACTAACTTATCTTATCTGGCAAATGACACTAAGAGGGTTATTGTGAGGACATGGGCAGACAGATGGGAGAAGGCTCTGTAAATGTGAGGCCATTGCCATTTTAAGGAGCCATGCTCCTTCTTCTCAAATAAGTACCCATCTGTGGTCTTCCTCTTGGGACATGACACTCCATCTAGTAACCTTACCCATCTGAGTATGCCTTTTCCAGACCAAGGTGGCAGGCAATACTCTGTAGTGACTTACCACTCTGCCCTCCTGGCACAATCCGCTAAGAGGGACCATGATACACAAGTCCATGTATGTGGACACACCTGGTAAATCATCTTCATCTTCACTGAAAACATTTGGGTTGAAGACAGGTAAATTAATATAGTCCATGGAAATCTTCCGAACTTCTGGGAGATAGATGGTCATCTGCCGTGGCTGGAGATGCAGCAGGCTGGTTTTATAGATCACTGTGGGGAGGAAAAAGGGCACAGTTAATAGAGACATGGTGGAGGAGACCACAGCTCCAGTGGGGTCTCGGGAAGAAGAATGAAGGGCTGTGTTCCCTGCTGTAAGAAGACAAATCTGCACAGGCAGAGCCAAGGGTCTAAGCTCATCATCTCTCCAGGTATACACGCAGCCAAGCAAGTCATGGTTTTAGACTTAGCAATGGTAAATACTTAGTCTAGCTTGGTTACTCTGCCAACAGTCCATGTACAGAACCAAGAATTCTGAATGTCAAAAACACCTTAGATTTAAATCCATTTGTTTTTTGGGAGGTAATGAGCTGAGGTAGGAAAATTTATTATTAAAAAACTTCATCTGAAGAAGGATAATTTAGTGAAAACAGTGGTAATGAGAGTGCCAAGCTTACGAAACATTTGGGCAATCAAGGAGCTGTTTGAAAGCAACAGGTAGGGGACAGGAGACAAACATTACATAGGAAGAGAATGATGGCATCATTCAGGGTTGGATTCTTGCCTTACTGTCTTTCAACTTTAACATAATGATCAGGACAGAGATTTATGTGGAACTTCCACACAGCTTTTTATTTTAACTTTAAGATTTAATTTGATTAACAGCAACATTAAAGAGAAAGCCAAAATTGCAACTAAAATATTTAGAGACAGAATAAATTAAAAAATAATTTGGATTGAAGTTTCATAAGACGTTAAAATTATGGTGAAAGGTCCTGTCAACTCTATGTTTGGGCCAGGGATTTAGCTCAGTGGTGCCACACCTGCATCCTAAGTGCAAGGTCCTCAGTTCAATTCCTGGTACAGGGAAGAAAAAAAAAAGAAAAAAAAAAAAACCACCCCAATACTATCTCCTATGAAATATGTAGATACAGAGGTTCTTTACAGATTATTTTTGATGGTAAGCCATATCCCATCTCCACAGTCAAGTCCTTGAATATCCCTGGGCCTGACTAGCAGGCACTGCTTTGGCAGAGCTGCCGCTTTGCTGAGGCCTCTGTACAAGGCTAGTGCTTGAACTGGTGGATAAGGTAACTTTTCTACCCGACAGCAGGAATGGCTTTACCCCTGTGTTTCTCTGAACTCAAAAGAAAGACAACATAAATTCTGGTGGAAAAATTCTGTATGGTTCTGTACGGCTAATATTTAATGAATTAAAGTGCTACTCGTTGTTGTTCAGATCCAGAAAGAACAATTAAAAAAAACTCCTAAGGAGGGATTAGGAGAACATTTTCAGCTGCCTCCAGGGGAGAAAACTAGGTGGGAAAGGGTGATGATCAGAGAGATTTTTATTATACACTCCTTGGAATTTTCTGAATTTTTAATCTTGTATATTTTTTAAATTAAGAAGTGTAAAAATTAAAAATAAAAAATTTCATGGGGCAGATATTCTAATTCAAGGAAATAAATTATCCAATGTAGGGAACACTCACTTTTTAAATCCACTAGAGTAGAACAGTATATATTGTTTTTGAAAACATTTAATGGGGTACCATATATACCTTCTAGAATCATAATAGAGTTAATTTCTTTCCTCTAGTAGAATTAAGTGGAAAATTCTTTTATCTTAATACTATATATACCCAAATGCTCTTTTTAAAAAGGTGGATGATGAGGACAATCATCAAGCAAGCTTTTGTCTTAGGCACTCAACTGAGTTATCTAGAGCAACAGGTCCTCAGAGGTACTCATTTTAAGGTCCTTATTGGTTTATTTGTGGATCTACTCATACAAGAAATAAGGGTAGAATGAAAAGATCCATTAAGTAAATTCACAGTTTCATTTTTTTTTCAATATATACTACAGGCAGATGGCAAAGTTCTCAGATTACTGATTTGGGGATAATAATGATAATCAAACAGTGTTTATTAAAAAATCAACCATATCTGTCAACAGGGCACTGATGAATACCTGAACAAACTTCTGTGGTCACTAGTGAGTTTCCAGGTTGATGAAAACATTATAAGTTTTCTTTGCTTTACACACAGGGATGGTATATTGTTATTTCCAAGTCAGTTTTATGTTTTACTTTTATTCTTCTTTTTCTTTGAGCTGAGAAACCTCAAAATGAAAAATCCAAATGAGTGCTCTTTAATAAAATCTCTGAAGATGCACACATAGCAACAGGTCTTTTGAACATCTGACTTGCAAGAATAATTTATTTAATTTATTTATTATTTTTTTGGTACCAGGGATTGAACTTGGGACTTTGTGCTTGTGAGGCAGGTGGCAGAACCACTGAGCTAAATCCCCAGCCCAAGAATAATTTATTTTACAGGATCTGTGTATGAAACAACTCTTACAGACAGATTTGGAATTGTTCAAATATAATTGTAGGTTACATAGAACATATCTTGAGATAAAGGGCCACGGCCCTACTTGGTCTCACTGAGGATATGTACAACGGGAAAGGAGCAAGCAACCAAGGAAGATGGGAGTAACAACATAACTCCTCAGTCCAAAGAGGGATTTACCTAGCAGAAGGAAGATGCTTTGAAAAGGATCTTTTGCATTTTCTTTTTTTTCTGGTTCCGAGGATTGAACTCAGGACTTTGCGTCACAGGCGGCAGCACCACTGAGCTAAATCCCCAGCCCTGCATTTTCATCTGAGGTAAATATGACAAATAACTACTACTCATTTGGACAGGAATACAGAAGAGCAAGGGTGGGTTCTGGCCCAGGTTTGTACTCCCTTGGTCCACTTTTTTTCTTTGTCTCAAACTTATCATGAGAATGTTTATCTGTACTGAGAAATGAGATTTATATTTACCACTAAGAACTATACTGTAAACAGCCAAAGTCTTATAGTCTTTAATGGTTTTTTTCTTCCATTTTCTTTAGAAATTTCTTGTGATTCAAGGACTTAGTAGTATCAAAATCTGCCCATAGAGGCCAAAATATCTGGAAATCTTTGAGAGCTCGGATGTAAATTTTAGATATTTCTGTTACTTTTGTTTTCTATTACTTTTTATAAGTCAGGAATTATCTTTTAAAAAAACTATAGTGCCAGTGACAAAAGCCAATTTGAGTAATAGTTCTGATTTTTTCAAAATTATAGTGGCTGGAGTCGAGGTTTGGAGCAACTTACACACTCATCACTAATCTGCAAATCTGTGGTGTTTTAAGAGCTCATTTTCTACTTTAAATGGCCAAAGGTTGAGAATTGATTTTTTGGTCTGATTTCTAACAGGAACGGTGAGAGAAGAGAATGAATTTTTTACCTGCACCAAGGTTGGCTGGCAGGAAAGCAGCCAAGCCGACAATCTTAAATTTGGTTCCCCAGATATTGGATGTGACCTGAGCAAGATAGTTGTGCTGTGGGGGAAAAATATGAAAAGAAAATTGAAAAAAATCTTAGTCTATTTCCATACTCAAGGATATATTTCTATTGGTCCCTTGTAAGAATGCTACTATTTATTGCTTTACAAGTCACAAGTATGAGCTGGATGGGGTGGTACATGCCTATAATCCCCACACTTTACGAAGCTGAAGAAGGGGGATTTCAAATTCAAGCCCAACCTGGGCAATTTAGTGAGACCTTGTCTCAAAATTAAAAAAACAAAACCAAACCAAACCCTAAAGCTCAGTGTGAAGGCCCTGGCTTCAATCTCTAGTACCGGGTAAGAAAAAAAAAAAATTCCCTCTGTAATTCTGCCTTTTTTTTTGGTACCAGGGATCAAACTCTGGTCCTTGCACTTGCGCAGCAGGCAGCAAAACCACTGAGCTAAATCCCCGGCCCCTGTAATTCTGCCATTTTTAAATACTGAATGATAGGTGGAGCATAGTGAGTTCCCATTTTCTAATGGTGGCACACTGAGCTAGGAGTGAGTGCTTGCTCTCCCAACATGTCTAAATGTATGCAGTTTAAAAAGGCTGCATACCTATAGTCCCAGCTACTCAGGAGGCTAAGGCCACAGGATGGCTTGAGCCCAGGAGTTGGAGGTTAGCCTGGGCAATATAGTAAGACCCCATTTAAAAAAATAAATAATAAGTAAATAAAAAATTTTAATAGGCCACTAAAGTGATTTGGGTACTTTTTTTTTTTTGGTACCAGGGATTGAACTCAGGACTTTGCACTTGCAAGGCAGGCAGTGGAACCACTGAGCTAAATCCCCGGCCCCGGGTACGTTTTTTTTTGCCTCTCCCTTCCCCTAATCACTGAACTAGAGAGGAAATCTTATATCCAAATCCATTTATACCCTTGATGTTTTCTCTGGAAACAGCTACAATGATACGATTATGTCCAATTACCTGTTTTCTCATTCAAATAAAACACATTTCAAAAAGTTATTACTATGCTCAAAAGTATGTACATGCATAGGAGCAAAAATATAGATGAACAAAATCTACTTTCTCAAGAAGCTTATGATCTAATAGAAAAGATAGGGCTCATCGTGATTTTTGTACAAAGTCCCTGAGAGATGTCAGAGGTAATTAGACATCTGATGTCCCAAGTACTGTGCTTGAGCCAGTGCAGGAAGCCTTCATGACAGAGATGGTACTGGAGTTAGGTCTGGAAGTGGAGGCAGAAACAAAGATGGCATGAGTGACTCAGGTAGGACTAGACTGTGGGGTTTGTGACTGGGGCTCTCTCCCCAGAAACTGGGGAATCACTGCTGGACTACAATTGGCTTGACAGCAGCAAGGTGGAAAAGTGTGGAAGTGTCTCAGCCAGAGCTCCACTGGAGGAAGATTCCAGTAGCAGAAAGGTATGTGGAGCGGAGCCAGGCGGCCTGTATGCAGGTATGGTAGTGAGTGGGGCAGGAAGGATGGGAAGGAAGGTGGCACATCCAGGTGGCCAGAGGGTTTGATCAAATTAGACTGGCACTGTTAGACACATTCTACTACCTGAGTGATGTCTTCAAAGGGAAACTCTCTCCGAGTCAGGCTGGGTGAGCCAATGGAGGGCTTACGTATGGGCAACCGGGGAGACCGGGAGATCTCCTGAGCAGCCCGGGGCAGCTTGGGAGACTTCCGGGCTTCAATGCTGATCCTGTGGAGATAACACCAGGAATAGTCAGGCATCTACAGAGAGGGCAAGGCTGGACCCAGCACTTTGCTTCCCTGTCTAGATAGTCTGCCGTGGATGTTGATTCTCAGTGGCCAGAACCCTAATTTCACAAAGCTCTTACTCCTGCTTTTGCTTTATGAACATGAGGAAAGAATAAAAACTGCATACTGAATAACATATACAATATTTAAAAATATACTGAGATTAGATCAAGTGATTTATTTGTAAGGAACCTGAGAAAATTAGCTCTTTCACTTTCTACTCACCTATAGAAAGTTTGTAAATGTCTACATACATTTGCACAACTAGTTTTAGGGAAAATGGCAGGAAAGAAGAGTCATTTCTTATCCAAAGGCCACTATGACTTTTAAAATTCTTTCTATGACAAGTTGAATTTCAACAGATTTATCTACTACTTTACCACCTGTAATATTTAAATCAAATCAGTGAATCTAAAATTTTTCTGTTGCCTTTTGATCCTATTCCCTACCTTTGTTTTTCAACTCCTTTGTAATGTGAAGACACATGTGTTTCATGCCAGTCTACTCCAAAGAGTTTTATAACAATAAATACTGTAAGGTTTACAACATCCTATAAAAATGCATTAAGCTCCTTGTTTATTACTTGCAAACCTGATGCAAAACTTCCTCAGGGATCCTGAGGAATGGGAGGATGGGAGATTGAGCTGATTAAAGCTGTGAGCTAGGACCATACCCTGCTGCTATGTGGAGGGGATTCCAGGTGGGGAGAGAAGGAAGAAGGGGGACCAGTCACAGAGAAGCAACAACCTTAAAAGGACATCTACAGATGAAGAAGGGTTTGTTTGTATGGTAACTTCTTTCTCAGCCTAACTAATGGAAAAAGCTTAAAACACTGGAAGTATTGAAAAGTTCTTTTTTTTTGAGACAGGGTCTCACTATGAACTCAATAGGTAGCCCAGGTTGGCCTTGAACTCACAGTAGTGCTCCTGCCTCAGCTTCCTGACTACTGGGATTACAGGTGTGTGCTATCATGCCTGGCTGAAAAGTATATCATTTTATTTACAATGTTAACAAGGAAGGTTTAGAATAAAATGAAAAAACCAACCAGACTACTCTAGCAACTAAATACCTATATGGAAAAAAAAATGAATGTTTACCCCTGAATTCACACCACACAAAATAATTCATCTGGATGTAAACCTAACCTGAGATACAATGTGAAAGCTGAAACTCTAAAAGGTGCTGGAAGAGAAGACTGTCATTATGGCCTTAGGGTAGAACAAGATTTCCTGAACAGGACATGAAAGGCATTAACCATAAAATAACTTCATATACTATATCTGGTAATATACAGATCTGACAAAACACTTATACCTAGCATACACAGAGAACATTTACAACTCAAACACAGAAAAACGGTTCAAAAATAAATGGACAAAAGACCTGAACAGACATTTCACAAAAGGTGATAAGTAGCTAGAGAGCTAATCAGTGTATGAGAAACATATGAAAAAGTGCTCAGAATTACCAATCATGGGAGATACGAGCATTAAGCTACAAAGAGATACCACAACACACATACCTAAATGGGTAAAATTATTTTTTTAAAATGACTATAGACCTGTAGGTGAGAATGGAAGCAGTTGGAACTCTCTTCTATTACTGCTCAGAATTTAACTTGGTATAGTTTGGTGGTTTTCAATAAAGTTTAACACATATCTAACTCATGACCTTCCAATTCCCTTCTATGTGGATATCCAAGAGAAATGAGAATATATACCCACAAAGGACTTGTATTTGAATCTTTATAACTGGAAACTATTATATATCCATTTAATGATTTAAAAAAAAGATAAACACATTTATTCATTCCCAATGAAGGAATTCCACAGATCAGTAAAGAAAAACAAACGACTGATTTATGTGATAAAATAGATGAATCTCAAAATTACTACGTTGAGCAAAAAAGCCAGATAAAAAGGGTATGACATCGTTTGATTCTATTCGTATAAAATTCAAGAGCAAGCAAATCTAATCTGTTGGGACAGAAGTCATATCAAGTGAAAGAAACACAAGGGACCTTCTGGGATGAAGGGCATAGTTTTTATCTTGCACCGGGCAGAGACACACTGGTATAGCAACTGCCTGATGACCTAGCTGCTTGAAGTCAAGCATTTGTGCATGTATATATCTGTATGTAAAGTGCACCTTAATTTTTCATGGTACCACAGAACTGTGGATGTTAGTGAGGATCTGGTTCACTCATTAATGTCCACAGATAAGGAAACTCCAAAGTCATATAGTCTGTGATGGTGGCAACAAAGAGGAAGGTGGTGTCCTCATCTATGACAACCCAGGACCTTCCACCTACTCTTAGCTTTCTAGTTTTAGACAAATCTTAGAAACCTTTTTTTTTCGTACATTTACTATAACCTTCCATCTACTCTTAGCTTTCTAGTTTTAGACAAATCTTAGAAACCTTTTTTTTGTATGTTTACTATAATTTTCCTAATTGCAGCATTGTAGGTATTTAATTTGACACTGTCTTCAACACACTGCACCCACTGTAAGACCTTTTTCTTCCTTTTCTTAAACTGGAAGAAAAAACAAGTCTGTGAGCTGCGGCCACCCCTATGTCACCTACCATCGTTGATAATCCCTAGAGAAGTTCCGAGGATTTAGCAAACTTCCTACTGGGTGTCTTTCTATCCTGAAGGAAAACAAAGAAAACCTGTAATTATTCCAAGCAGAATCTTCCAGAAGAAAAGGTGGTAAGAAAAGAATAGGGGTGTTGATCTTGCTGCACAAGTGTCAGTTACTTTCTTTAATAAAACAAAGTTTATCTGAGCAAGAAAAGGTTCTAGAACTGGGCCACATTCTGGATTGAAGGTGGTTCAGAATGCACCCCCCAAGTGTCAGTTTTGATGGGATTCTGTTGCAGGCACAGCTAGAGTCATATCAGAGGCACAAAAAAGGGGAAAATATCTGAAGACTGAGATTACCTTGGGAGTTTGGGTGATTTGCTTGCTCTGGAAATTTTGGGAGATTTCTTGGCAGCCCAGTCATCACTCAGTTCAATGTCACTGGAGTCGGAGCAGTTGCAGCTGTCAATCACAGTGGAAATCAGGCTGTTTCCGTAGATCTCATCTGTAAGACACCAACCAACAAGCTTAAGGGAAGTTAAATCATATGACTCTAGCAACAATCACTGCTATAAACTAAAGGACAGATGGACTCTACAACCCATCATTTCAGATTTAGGGGTTCAAATAGAAAGGAGCTTAGCAGTGTTTTTTTAAAAAATATATTTTTATGCTACTTTTAAGCAGAACTAGGCAATTTCTTCTATTGCTGTCAAAATGGCATGGTATTTTAGTATCTCTAGGGATGTACAAAATAGTCTATAACTGTTTACTGTACCGAAAGCTGAAATTAAAATGGCTTTGCTATTGTGCCTCATGACACACAGGTATCTACCCACTTGAGCTTTTATGGACTTTCATATAGCCCAGAAACCCAAGCTGTGGGAGGGCTCACTGACTTACTCTCTGGGAACCTGATTCTGACCTCTTGTCGGTCCAGGCCTGCTAGGACCACACTTCTGACAGAGCTTGGTCTGTGCTGAGGTCTTCTGGCTATTTGTGTCTGCAATGTCAGGGAGTCTGCTGGCACTGACACAGGCTGTCTATGAGGGGCTAGCTATTCCACCTGGCACAGTTGTCTGTTTGCTGGGATCATGGCTGAGGGCAAGAGACCTTGTACGGGGGGACTTTCAGTGATAGTTCTAGGTTATTCTTCGGGTACCTTGAATGGAAGCCACTCGTCATTTTGCCAAATGGCTACCCACAAGAAAAATCAGAAAACTGAAAGTAAAAGCCAAGACAACTGTACAGTTGACAGAGCTCATCATCCTTGAAGCTGCTTCTCCTTGGCACACTCTCCTAGGACCCCCCCCCCCTTCACAACCCTAGCTCCCTCAAAGTAAGAATCCCATATCCCATTCTTACTTTGCTAACTAAAACTATTCCCTTAAGGCTCTGAAAGGCTTGCTAGGAGATAAAAAAGCTGAATCATTCAACCACAGCAAAGTAAGTGAGCGATTTCACCATTCAAAGAAACTGCTGATATCTCAGGTCGGAAGATGTTAATTCAAACCCACCTCTGAGTTTCTGAGCATGTGGTGGTGACATCTGTGGACAGGGGAATTTATAAGGCAGAACAGGTTGGCTTGCTACTTGAAAAAAGGCTGGTGCCCAGGCTGTGTCATCCCTTTCTTAAAATACTGAATCAGAAGGCACAGCCCTTATATCCAGCCAACTACGGTGCTGTGAGTCTGAGTTTAATCACATGAAAAGGCTTAATTCATGTGCCTGAGCGGTGTTTTATATTAATTCAGGAGTCACTGGACCAAAGGAAGTTCAGCTGTGATTCACTCATGCAAGCCCACAGAATGCTTCCATGTACGCATAAACAGGCCCCTGAAAATAGAAATCATGCATTGCCCACTCAACCACCAACTTCCTTGTGCACACAATTACTCAGATGCTTTGTCTCACGCCACTTGTTCTTTCTCCTTTACTCATAAGTACTTTTTAATCGCCTGTCTCCCCAACTAGAAGGTAAATCCCACAGGCAGAAGAGCCATCTTCTTTGTCTCCTCTGGGACTAGAACAATCTTTGGAAATGGATGAAGACTACCTGACAGTTGCAGGAGAACAAGGAAACTTCCTTCTTTTCTTTTTTTTGGTATCACGGATCGAACTTGGGTCCTTGAGCTTGCGCAAAACTGCCTTCTGAGTACATTTGTGAGTTCTGCATGTTCAGAGTTGTAACTACACATGGGCAGGCAGGGTACAGCAGACTACTCTGGTGTCTACCATCACCATAATGAAAAATTTCCTACATTCCATTAGAACAACAATCAAGGAGGCCAGGGTGGTGGTGGTGTATTTCTCACACTTCTAAAGATTCTGGGGCCGGGGATTTAGCTCAGTGGTTTCCTGCTGTGCAAGCACAAGGACCTGAGTTTGATCCCCGGTACCAAAAAAAAAAAAAGAAAAAGAAATCTAAAGATTCTGTACCATCAAGTCATCATGGAAATTCTGGAACATCCAAGGTATAAAAAAACATAAACTAGGGGGCTGGGGATTTAGCTTAGTGGTTTTGGCGCCTGCCTCACAAGCACAAGGTCCCGAGTTCAATCCCTGGTACCAAAAAAAAAACAAACCATAAACTGGGATTGGTCTTTGGGCACTAAGAGAACTATAATACCTGGGATTCACATTCCAATTTTGAAGGTTTTCCAAATATGCAACCTGAATTAGATTTTGGTGTGTGTTTGTACTAGTGATGAATATAGGGCCCTCACATTGAACTATACCCCCCAGCCCTTATTTTGGGACAGAGTCTCACTAACTAGCTAAGTTGCCCAGGCTGGGCTCAAACTTAGGATCATCCTGCCTCAGTCTCCCAGAGTGCTAGGATTACAAGCGTATGCCACCACACCTGGCTTCAAACGCTGTTCTAATCACATTTTAATATATTCCCTGTCTTAGTCTGCTTAGGTTACCACCACCAAGTTCCATAGACTGGGTGGGCTTCTACAACAGAAATTTATTTTCTCATAGGTTCAGAGGCTAGAAGTCCCACATTAGTAAAGCAGTATGGCAAGATCCTAGTGGGAGCTCTTCCTGATTTATAGATAAATGTCTTTGTGCTATGCTGAGATGGCCTTTCATTGGAGCAGTGGATGGATAGAGTATCTCTATTCCAGGTTCTTCTAAGGCCACTAATCCTATCAGATTAGTCTCCTTCCTTATGACCTCATTAAACCTTAATTAACCCCTAAAAAGACTTATCTCCAAATACAGTCACATGGAGGGTTAGGACTGCAACACAGGAATTTTGAGGGGGTTGCAATTCACCCCATGGCATTCTGCCTCTGGCATCTCGAAAATTAATGTCTTTTTCCCATACGAAATACATTTATTCCATTCCAATAGCCCAAGTTAAAGTCTTAACTCATTCTAGCATCAACTCTAAAATCTAGTCTTGTCTAAATATCTTAATCAGATACAGACGGGACTTGAGATAAAGTACTTTCCAGCTGTGAACCTAAGAAACCAGACAAATTATGTGCTACCAATACAGGATAGTGGGACAGGCACAGTGTAGACATTCCAATTACACAAGGAGAAACTGAAAGCAAGGAAGGGGTGCTAAGTCCAAACCAAGTCCAAAAGCCAGCAAGACAATCCCATTAGACCTTAAGACTTGAGAATAACTCTCTTTAGTGGAATACTCTACCCTTCAGGCCCACTGGGGAGCAGCATCACCCTCATGGCTCCAAGAAACTCTGCCTCCAGGGTTCCAGGGAGAGGCCATTTGACTGCTGAAACCAAGGAAGTGGTACTGCTGATTTCTCAACTACCTTTGGGGACATTTTCCCTTCTTCTTAAGAATAGAGCAATATAGCAGCCAAATAGTTCTATCATCCTGACCTGTCAAATCCAATAAGTCTATCTGCCTTCCTGAATTTCATTCCATTTTCATTCCTTTTAGTTCAAATTGGAAGTGGTTTTGTTTGTACAATTTCATAAACTCTTTATCAAACGACAGTTCAGTCACATCTTTGGTACTGTATTCAGAATAGGATTTCTCATTTTTGCAATGAATAGGCTGTGAATTTGCAAAATCTTCAGGTTCTGGATACTTCTAGTTTACCAACTCCTTCTTCAGTTCATCTCTTTCCTTTCCCATGTTACTGCAAGTAGTCAGAAGGAGCCAAACCACTCCTTCTACACTTTGCTTAGAAATTTTCTTAGTTATATATCTGATTTCATCACTTGAAAGTTATGTATTTTTGCACACACTAGAACACTCTTCTGCCAAATTCTGACTTTATAATGATTACTTTTCCTCCAGCTTTAAATAACATGCTCAATTCCACCTGAGACCTTACCAGAGTTGCCCTTAAAACTGTATTTCTACAGTGCAATTCAAAACACTTCCAGCCTCTACCCATTAGCCAGTACCAAAGCTTCTTTCATCTGTTTCATTATTTGTTAAAGCAACAACTCACTCTCAGTGCCAAAACTTGCATCCACCTATAGTATTAGTTTTCTTTCTCTGAAGAACCCTGGTATGTGTGTGTGAGTATACACATATACATACATACATACACACACACACACATATATATATGTATATATATAGAGAGAGAGAGAGACAGAGAGACAGAGAGACAGAGAGAGAGAGAGAGAGACAGAGAAAGAGAGACAGAGACAGAGACTTGTGGAGGCTGAAAAGTCTCAACATCAAAGTGTCATCATGGTTCCTGAGGCAGGCTCTTCATGACCTGCAGACAGTTGCCTTTCCTTTGTACCAGTGTGTGGAAAGAGAGACTTCTCTCTTCCTTAGAAGGTTAATAATCCTATCAGATTAGGACTCCACCCTTATAATCTCATTTAACTTCAATTATGTCCTAAAAGCCCTATTATCTAAATTTAGTAACATTAGCAGTTAGTACTTTAACACATAAATTTGAGAATTCAGTCCCTAAAAAACTGATTAAAGGTTCCTTTTGAAACTTTGTGGATTTTTCACTAATATACACACACAACTCATTCTATTTAGTTTAAAAATATTGGTAATTTTGAGGAATATATTTGTCAAGTCATTTAGAGAACAATTACAACAGTGGATCACTAAGTTTAGTGCATAAAAAATCACCTGGGGGCATCCACTCAGTTGCAGATTTCTAGGCTCTACCCTAGACCTAGAGCCCCATCTAAGGAATGAGCCAAGGAACTTAAATTATTTAATATACCACCAGGTGATTTGCACCGAGGTAGTCCAAAGATAACCTTTTCAAAAACAATTACAAGGAAGCTTGAAAGAGTTCATCATGAGGCATTCCTGGCTTTTCAAAGTCAGGAATCACTTTGTCCTCTGTGCTAGTTTATATGTACCATTCAGTTGGCAATTACTCATATTGTGCCTTGTGACACAGCTTCTATTTTTGTCACGAGGTATTTAAATCTTGACCTTTTAATTGAACTTTTCAAGTGCTTAAATTTTCTTGTCACCCATAAGGGTTTAAAAATCCCTTAAAAGCAAGAGATACCCTAGTACTACTTACCACTCCCAGGAGACTCAAGTACCTGATCAAGTAGGGGGAACATCTGTTGATTTGCTCTGCCTTACAACTTTTAATTATAAAAATTATCAAAATAAAACACCTCATTCCCCCAAAAGATTATTAGCAGTACAGTCAGCTGTGCTTGATATGAGCTGATAAACGTGACATTAGGGAAAAACAGGCATTTAGCATGGTCAGGTTAGGCCTTGAGTCTGGCCTGGAGAGGTACAGCTTTGATGCCCATAGCATCTCCTGCCCACTGTGAGAATCAGGCACATGGGTAAGTACACAAGCTCTTCACCCAAGTGATCCTAAGATTCAACTTCAGCATAGGTTTTAGGGAGTTGTATCCAGGGGAAGACACTTCAAGATACTCACATCCAATGAGAACACGTGTGTAGGCTCTGCTGAGAACCTGTCCCGTGTACCTCTCTCCGGTCTCCATCAACCAGTGACTGGCTTTCCTTTTCTCTTTCTCTGAAACCAAGTTTTCCTTCTAAGTTAATGTCTGCTCTCTTTTCTGCATTCCTTATCCTTTCTTTCTACCTGCTGCCTCCCTGCCAGTCCCCAATTCTTATACTTGCTTTGCTCTTTGTACTAGTTTGTCCTGTGTCAAGAAACAAACAAATGACAAGTATCCAATTTTTTAAATATATATATATTTATTGGTACATTGTAGGTATAAAATATTTACATTTATCAATAGGTATTTGTACCAGAACATGATGTATCTTAGTTTTTATTTTTTCTCCCATTTGCACCCTTCACCCCCTCCACCCTTCCCTATTTACACAGTTTGATTCCATTTTTTTCCTCATAAATTTTCTTTCCCTTCTTCCCTTTCCCCTTCCTCTCCCACCATCACCAAACCCTTGGACGTTTTCTTATTTCAAATTATCAATTACTCATTTCAATCATTTTCATCATTATTTACACTTTCAATTTCTCACACTAGAGAAATTGTTCAGTATCTACACATGTGTGTCCTATTTATTTCTCTTAAGAGTAACACCTCAATATGCATCCATTTAGCGATGAATATCTCTAGTTTCTCATTCTTTATGGCTGAGTAGTACTCCATTTTATAAAAAAACCACATCTTCTTTATCCAGTTTTCAGTCGATGGGCACTTGGCCTGTTTCCAAGCTTTAGCTATTACAAACTGTGCCGCTATAAAAATAGGTGCACATATATCGCTGTGGTATGATTCTTTTACTTCTTTGGGGAAGATACCCAACAGGTAAATAGCTGGGTTAAATGGGACCCCTAATCCTAGTTCTTTGAGGTATCTCCATAGTGATTTCCTCAGTGGTTGCACCAGTCTGCACTCCCACCAACAATGGAGAAGAGTTCCTTTCTCTCCACAACCCCACCAGCATTTGTTATTGGTTGATTTC